>BJBW01003594.1:5806-27061 GCA_004320125.1 Scolopax mira
TTCCAACCCCATGGGATTCTGATTCTGTGATGAGGCTTGAGGGTGCTTGTGCATTTGTGTATAGGACTAGGATAAATCATCACTTTCCTAGTACACTGGGGGGAAAAAAAAATTAATTTAATTCCACACAGATATTACATGGCTTTTGTCTTTTTTCTTTTTTGCTGTCTTTTCTGAGAATTCTCTTCCTAAGCGTGGGGATGAGGGAAGGTTAAATCTCACACTCTCCTTAATCCAAAAATGAGTCTGCAAAGCTACTATAATTAACAGCAACACTTAACTAAAATCACCTTCCTGATTCTTTGGAAAGAAATACAGAATAAAAATCTACCAAGCCCTTATAACACATTTTATAACTCTTTTCTAGGTTTTACCTCAATTTTGTTACTGAAGAAGTGGAAAACCCTGAAAAGTATGTACCTGTTTTTTTTCTTGACTTTTGAAAAATTGTCATAAAATTTAAAATGTTATGAAAGTAGTGATCTTCAGAAATTCTGCATGCTGGTCAAGTTGCTGGCTTTCCAGCAGATCTGGTGTCTATTTGAATTGCAACTGCTTGAAGATTTGCTATTTTTGGCCTGTCGTGACCTTCATATGTATTCTGCTTTTATGTGCTCAGAAAGTAGAAAACTAAGTAGATCTCCAGGGCTCTGACTCTCCCCCTCAGGATACAAGTAACTATCAGTGGCTCTTTTCAGTGGAAGTTTCTTGTATCCTGTCAGGGAAATTTCACCCAAGAAATTTATCTGCTGCAATATTTGGCAGTTTTGCTAGGTTTAAATATTAATCAAATGCTTAGTTCTACTTGTCTCGGGGTTGCGGGATCTTGAATACACATAACACAGCATCCGATCCAATTAAGCTGAACTGGGGATATTGGTGGGAGTCTGTTTCAAACCCGAGATGAATACTCTCACAGGGCCTGTCTGTAAAATATGGAAAGAAAAGCTGTCCTGCTAGGGAGAGTTTGATTTGGCAGCTCTATTTTGGTTGGTATGTTTTGGCACATGCAGCCAGTACTAAAACAATATTAAGCTTTTCTAAAAATTAAACAAAATATGCCTCATAAAATCAAATTATGTTCTTTTGGAACAATTTACTTGATTAAAAATCAGTGGGTAGATACCATTTTCTTAGGTCTTTAAAATAAGATACCTCACTGGGTACCAAATAACTTACTGTTTAAAGAGACCTCCCAGCACTGTACTCTCAGGGAATATGAAACTACATATCTGAGACATGTAGAGAAAGGAAAAAAAAAAATCCCCAAATGAGCATTGATGGGGAGCACACGGAAGGTTTTTGTTGGTTTCTTCAAAATCTGAACCAAGCCTGGTACTGTTGGGTATTTTCTTCAGAAACCTGAAAATAATTGTAAAGAAAGTGATTATAAAACATGGGGATGGGAGAAAGACTAGCGGTTTTCCATTGTTTCAGTGTCTTGGATGGGTCTTGGAGGTCAACGGGCTCTTTAACACGATCAGGATGTGTATACTGAGGAATGGATGTATGGCTGGAGGCTGAAACCAGACAAATGCAGGTAGAAAATCCAGCATTAATATTTAACAAGGTGTTTGGCTAGTCATTAGCATGGATACCTATGTAAAATTGTGTTGCTTTTTTTTTGGTAGTCTTCAGTTTGGACAGAACACCTTTGTAGAAGCTGTGCTTTAGTAAAACACAAGTCATTTGGCTTGGTGGGAAGCAGCTGGCTAATGATTCCCAGGAGCTCAGGTTAGATAATCTAGTAGCAAGTCTGGGTTTAACTACCAAGGATCTGTGTGCTTTATGAAGTCAGGGAGAACAGACATTTAAAAAAAAAAAAAAAAAGGAGCCACAGTTCTTTTTTTTTAAGTTCTGAAAAATCTTTATATGGCAGACTGACTTGAAAAGAAATGTGGATCTAAATAAAGGAGTGGACTGATTCTGGTTCAAGATTTCTACTGCTTCAGGAAATTCTGGGGATGGGTTAGGAGCCAGAGTCTTGGTGATGTGATCAAAAGCATTTTCTAGAAGCAATGTAATTTGTCAATTATCATGTGCATCAATATTGTGATGCTTTTCAACATGCACATGCCTACCACCTTTTGGGTCTTTTCATACACTTCTGGTTCTCTGCAGTCCTCTTAACCGTATGTTGATTAACTGAAATTACTGGTAATTTTCATTACAGCTATTTTGGTTAATGTTGACTCTTTTTTTCTTGTGGTCTTAGTCAGAGGAGTGCATATTTTTGAACATGTTGCCCTCTGCTGAGTAGGACAGAAAGTCATAGTTCCTTTTTTTTTTTTTTTTTAAACACTCATTGAAGCATGTTGTATCCCAGCTAAGAAAAGGGGTATGGGTTAGATTTTGGAGTTTTCTTCCTTGCAGCTGGGACTTGAGGGAGAGAGACGATCTCTTTTCTGCCCCCGTTTTGGGAGAGCTGTTCTGTTCTCCATGTTTCCCTTGGAGATGTGCTGAGGTTAAATGTGCTACTAGTGGGGATGCAGGACCAGGGGGCAAGCCACATGGCCTTTCTGGTTCAGTGTGTTTTGGGACAACTCTGGAAAAAACAGCTCAGTGTTACATGTGCAATGTTCTCAAAAAGCTATTAAGGCTTCCCTTTGTCGGTCTTCTTCTTTGGAGTTTGCACTTTGAGAGGATGAGAAGGGAAGATGTGCAGTGTTTACAGCAGGGTGCCTGGGAGCACAGTCTCTGCGTGGGGGTACAAATAAGCAGGAGAAGAGCTTGGGCTTATAAACATTGCTAAAGAAGTGGCAGGTGATGGCAGGGTGAGTGGTTTGCTACAGGTTGTGCTGACAAGGGACCCCTGTGCCACCTGTAAATGTGGATGACAGGCTGTTAACCTGAAACAAGCAACTAAATGAAAAAGTTGAAATATATATATATATATATATCTTTATCCATTTGCCACCTGTGAATGGTTCTTTTGGAAAGATTTCCTGCTGAGCAGGAGCCTGTTCTACCACTGTCCCCAAACATACAGGGCAAGGGAATAGTGTGGACTAATCCCAGGGGCAATTGTCTCGGCCGCTACCAAACAGTACAGGCATTAGGTGACACACTAATGATGCTACTGTTGCAGGCTTTTATTAGAACTCACCTGCTATTTTATTATAAAATCATAGAATGGTTAGAGTTGGAAGGGACCTTACAGATCATTGAGATCCAACCCCTCTGCCATGGGCAGGGACACCTCCCACCAGAGCAGGTTGCTCAAAACCCCATCCAGCCTGGCCTTGAATCCCTCCAGGGATGGGGCATCCACAGCTTCTCTGGGCAACCTGTTCCAGGTTGATCATGTTATATAGGTTAACTATATAATTATATAGGTTAATTATATATTATATGTAATATATTTTATTTTATATTATATTATTTTATTATTTTTATTATTTTATTTTTTTTTCCTAAAACGCTCTCTTTTCTCTCATCCCTCTTGTATGCCTTATGTTAAAGGTTGCATGCAGTGCTGCAGAGGCATCAGGTAGCTGTTTTTAAAAGGGGAGTGGGGAGTATTGGCTTGAACCACTTAAGAGCCTGTAACAGCGGAGCTTGCTGGAGGTCCATCGGGTGCCATTGGAAATGTCGTTGGGAGGCAGCTGGAGTGGGGGAACACTTGTGACCTTGCCCAGTTTGAAAGCCACCTGGGCCGAAAGGGCTGCCAGGGGCTGTGGGAGGCTGCGAAGGGGCAGCAGTCTGCCCAGGTACAATAAATTGCAGATTTAGGTCTATAAATGGGATAAATACTATGGGCCTGAGGCACGGAGATACCTTGGCGATATGAGATCCTGGATAGAGAGAGCTGACCCAGCCACAGTGGAAAGGAGCCAAGTGGAGAGGTAGTGCCCTTTAAATTGTAGAAGGCAGAATGGAAAAAGAGCAAAAAAAAAAACCACCACCAACCCAACAGCCTGAAAGTGAATGCCAGTACTTTTTGAACAGATTTTTGGAAGTAGTCCTGAATTCTCACTTTGGAAATGTCAGAGTCTCTTCTTTTGTATAAGAGAAAGGACATTATTATAACCTCAGTTATCATGAGATGTAAAAGTAGCTCTTTCTGTCTCCTGCTAAACCCACTTTTGATGTCTCATTTTTAAGCCTGCACTCATTTCTTTGTTCCTCTTTGTTAAAGTGCTTCCCTCACACAGCATTAGTAGGACCTGAAGCAACATAAAGTTGATGTTTATTTTACAAGGAGCTATGGCTGCAGGGTTGAGCTGCTTTAATGTACAGTATTTTTAAAAGAAACTGAAATAATTTCGTTATCAAGAATATGTGGAACAAAGTGGAAGTGTAATCATAAATTTGTTTTACTTTCAAAAATTATCCTTCTCATATGTGTGCTGGGTCGATAGCGATTGCTGTTTGAAATGAAGTATCTGAATAATCCTTGAAGCAGAGCTTCGCCAAAATAACCTCATGCAGCCACATCGCGTGCAGCTTTGATCTTTTTGATTTTCTTACATTATAAGGATCAGCCCTATTCAAACTGAGGTCATATTCTATTGTGTAAATAATAAGTGAATGAAGGAACAGCCGGGTCTCTGAGAGAGAATTTGTCACCTGAAAATTGACAGGAGCCGTGTTGCCTGGAGCAGTAAATTTAGAGGACTGGAAATCAAGCATGTTGAACTTTCAAACTCATTTCTTATACATAGTCTTTGAGCTCATCTGTATTCTTGACCATCCACTCTGTACTCTCAAGAAACAGACCAAGCTTTTTCAATCAAGACCCTAAAAGCAGTTTGTGCCCGAATGGCACTTCCCTCCCTTCCCAGGCAGAGCAGAGCCAAGGCCAGGATCAGTGCTCCAGTTTGTCAGGAATTTTGACAGATTCCAGATGAGAAAATAACATAGGAGTGGTTCTATGTTACAGCAACGTCTTCAGAGCCTTGTCAAAGTCAGGGCCAGGTTGTGTCAGATGCTGGCCAAAGAGAATCCTGCTTTAAAAAAATTAATCTTCTACATCCTCAGTATGAGCAGATGATGAGCCCAAACACTTTGTGTTATTAAGATTAGGCTCTTTTTTGTAAGAGAAAGAAAACACTATTTCACTTTAAGGAAAGGAAAACTAAGACTTGAATTCCTTAATGACTTTGAGGAAGTCTGTGATCAAGTGGGCAACTAGAGGTATTGATTCACAGTCCTCCTTTAAATCAAAATCATATTATTTCTTTGGCAGTGTAAGTTTTTGTTAGTTTTGTTGAACTTAGGAAATATTTTTCCTTTAGGGGTCTTCAATTTTGGTAGTAAGAAATGATAGGAGATTTTTAAAGTACATGGATTCTGAAAATATTTCACAGCAAAAAGATTCCTTTGCAGTTAAGTATAGCTGCTATTTGGCATAATCCTTTTTTCTTTTTTTTTTTTTTAATTTTTTTAACTTCCCTTATTGGGCCACTTCATTTGCAAATATTCTGTTTCTGTTTGTAAAATAACTTTGGTCCAGCCCAGGCAATCTATCATTGTTTAAAAAGTTACACAGTGCAAAGAACATATTATTGAGATGTATAGTGTTTATAAGCCTGGTCTCAGATTGATAAATCACGTCTTGTGCTCTTGAGAAGCCAAGAAATGAATTGCTTTGCTATGACCTTGGGGTCTGAGATTAGTCAGTTTGTCTATTAGATTTTTCCAGTGTTCTTCTCACTTCATTTATTCCTTCTTTTCTAAGGAACTGAGAGCAGTAGATGTATAGCAGGTCACCAAGGCTTGATGTCATCAGACATTTTGTAAAATTGGGGGATCAAAATGTTTGATATAATCTGATTTTATATTGGGTTTAAATAATGTGAGTGCTATGTCTAATTAATCTAATATGTACCACCCATTTGTATTAATTAAAGTTTAAAGTCACACTTTGCATCTATGAGGACTAGGTGAGAGAAATGTGGTATTAGAGTGGTTTTTTTCAGGATGTCTAAGCATCACAGAGATGCAGATGGATGGGAGGGGAATGGTGGCCAAGACAATAAAACTTCCAGCTCCTGAGTTGTTTGTAGCCATCTGATTTTTGGTGCTTAATATTAGGGTGCACCTCCTTCCAAATTCAATCAGAAATTTGAATTGCACTGTTGTTCATACTAATGTAGATCCTGACTAGTTTGTGGAAGTAGAAGCCTTTCCACTTCTACTCCTCTGCTGCTTTGTTCATTTTTGTTATTTTAAGACATTAAAGACAAGCCCTACCCTGAAGAGGAGTATTAAGATTGATATTGATTATCTTAGGCACCAGAAAAGGAATAAAGCCAGAGTTTATCTCCCTGCAGCTATGCTGTCTATTATTTCAAACTCATCTCATCGCTGCTTTTTATTTAGGAAAGACAGATGATGTAGTTGAAGCATTGAACTGGGACTCAGGAGTTCTGGCTCAGGCATGAACTTGCTGTGAAATTGGAAGGTTACTTCATCTCTTCTCCCTTTCTCTCCTCCCCTTCTTTTCTCTATCCACTTCATGGAGTGGGAAGTATCACCTCCTGTCTTCGTTTTCCAAGGTCAAGGATAAACCATGGGTTCTGGGGAACTGAAAAAAATGTTTATTTGGATGTAAAAATCTATGTGGCTACAGCACATAGCAGATTTATTAAACCCCAGGTGTGGCTTCTGTAGGTCCCAGTCCTGTGAAGTCTCTTAGGGTATCAGTGGAACAAGGAATGTAGGTCCCTACGTGAGTAGATAGCACCTGGGGGTGTTCCCCTTGGGGATGCAATCTTATTTTTAAACAAACTTTGGACAAGCCTTTCTCACAGAGTAGCTGGGCATCAGTACAGTTCCTTCCTTTTAAGCCTTCTTCATGTCACTGCCAAATATTCAGTGCAGAAAAGTTATAGGATTACATTGTGATATTTTATCTGAAGATAATAAAAAAAGACAAATGTTAATCTTACAAATATTTTTGCAAAGTCCATTTGCTCATGTGAATTCATCAGATTACTTTAAAGGGAAACCCGGGTCAGTTAAATAAACATTTGCATTTCATCTGCAATATATAATTTGTGTCATGGGTTATTTTTCTATTTAAATACTTTTCTCCATCATAGAATAAGAATGTTGTCATTACCCTCTCCCCAGCTATTCTTATGTGCCAGTTTAATAGAAATCTTATTCTTTCTAAATTTTGCTGTTTCTAGCATCATAACAGGCTACCTGAATTCCCTTAGTTATCTGATAAGCATCTCAGAAGATAAGGTGCCCAAACACTGGTGAAGCCAAGATCACTTTCCACAGTCTAATAGTGCCCCTTGCAAAGGAGAAAATGAGATTCACAATCATGTCTTCTGCCAAACAAAGAAAAAAATGTACTAGAGCGAATGTATTTAAAACCAAGGATGTGTTTTGCTATTTGTACAAAAAAGCATTTAATTAAGAATTTAATTCAGTAATATTTGTTTGAGGGGGAGAAACAGGCAGCTCATAGAAGACCTGGCTCCCCAGCATGAAACTGTTCTTGAAAAAAAGAACTTTATCAAGTGCTCTCTCACTAACCTTATTAACTACATACTGCTTACATGCCTCACATCAACTCCTTGATTATAGTTTTTTAGAAATGGCTGATAATTCATTTCTGAAATTAAGTATTTTTGTCTTGGATGCATGTTTTTTGATGGGCTCTGATTTCTGAAATCTCAGTATAGGAACTGCATTTTGCACTTCAAGAATTTTTTTTTTTTAATTAAAGGTTGCTGCTGCTTCTCTTGCTGCAAGCTGGAAATTCTCCTATGAGTGGGATTCAAAAGTTCTGAGTTACTTTGTTCTTATTATAATCTTTTTTCACTATAATTCCTAGTTTGGGAGACTTTAATTGTCCTTCGGTTTGGTACGCAGAAGTTTCCCATACTGTGTCACTTGAAGGCCATGGGTATAACATCAGGCTGAGAATTACTTGACAAAATACCATGTGGGAGGGAATGCAGGCATTAGCTGTGACATGATACGCTTTGTAAATACAACTTGCTGGTAGGAAGGAGTAATTATTACTTAATTTTCCACCTGATCTCAGCTAATTGTTGCTGATAGTTTGAGGAAGCCTGGATTCAAAACCAGTTACAAAGCTGAAGCCAGGGAGGGGGAAGTATTGAAAATACTCTTTGGCCAGCTATGATCTCATCTTACATGTAGTATTGCAGTCAGATTTTCTTGTAATGCTTCCTAGTTCCTAATGGGGATGCCAGTAAATCAGTAAACAATAATAAACTTTTATCAAAAAAACACCAGACCTCCTTCAAGACATGCTGCTTTTGCTGCTGCGCTGTCCTGCATGTCAAAGAGTGGAACTTTTAGAGCCACAAGTCAGAAGATCTTGAAGGAAAAGTCCATGTTGGAGCAGCAGATGCTGTGGCAGATTCAGATGAGTTCTGGCTCCAGCTTCTTTTCCATCCCACCCCCTGTGAGACCTGCTGTAAAAGCCCTAACCCTGGCAATCTGTTGGTTCTGATAAGGATTGATGCAATCAAGGGAGCCACATGTGAGACATGCAAATGTTTTAGGGGCTGCAACTTGCTTGTGAGCCATACGTGGGACCTGTCTGTGAGAAGGATTCGGTCTGAGAATCACTGAATCCACAATTTTTTTCCAACCAGCTAGAGTGAATGAGGGAAACTGTGTGAGCAGCTTGGGCTTAAACAGGGAAAAGGTCAGGATGGAATTGACATTGGTAACCCAAATTAAAATTCAGGTATATGGGTTTTTTTATCTTCCTTTTTTTTTCTTTTTTTTAAACTTCAGTTACATTGAACTGGATTTTGGATTTGATGATGCAGATTATCCCTCACTGTTTTAGTGCAGACTTTTCTTTGCCCCTGCAATTTTCGAGAGTTAGCACAGCAGCTACCACGTGTAATATCTCCGAATTAGCCGAGGATGTGGATCCAGTCCTTTAGTTCTTATTTTCCCTGATCTTAAGCTGTTGAACAAATTCCTCCTACCACACCTGGGTGGCAGTTTTCAGGCACCAATATCTTTGTCATTGTCAGCTGCTTTCTAAACACCAATTTAGGGTTTGATTTGATGCAGCTGACTTCCAGTCCTTCTGTCTCTCGCTTCCACCTTATGATCTTTCTATTTTGATGTTAAAAAAAAAAAAGTTCTGTTTAGAAATTGACTGCAGTGAAGTGACAGGGTTTAAACTGATGTGCCAGTCAATGTGTGTAAATTAGAAAAGAGACTGATGTAATCTATATTGTCTGTAAAGATTTCAAAGATGTACCTTGATCGTTAATTAAGACAATAAGGATGTCTCATAAAATTACAGTTGAGGAGACTAATAATTCACTATTGAATGAAGAAAGGCAAGGTCACTTCTGTAATTACCTATTCTAACATCTCTATTCCTTGTAAATGCTCCTACTCACAAAAATCAAGCTAGTGGCCGTGGAAATGTTCAGGATGCAGATTTCATACCTAAGCTTTGAGAGCATACCTAAAAAAAAAAAAAAAAAGTACAGTCGTCTTTTTCTGTTGTTCTGTTTGATTATTTATTTTTTTGTAGTATGAGTTATTATTTCAAATGGTCAAAACTTGTAGCATATACCTGGCCTGAGTATTTAAGGAAGAGTGAGTGAAAAAGCAGAAGAACAAAAATAAATGCTATAGACACAGGGTTAGATCAGTATTGCTGTTTTGGATTTTATCTGTGGAGATGTATATTGAAATCAATAGTGCTATCGCTATTCTTTCTTCTCCTAATTGTCTGATGCAGGATCTGACTCCAATTCCTTTTCTGTCTCAAGAATGTGGTAAAGATATTGCAAAGATATTAATACAGACATCAGGAAGGTAATCCTAGCTGAAAAAAATCAAAGATATTCAGCCAATGTAGCTGGGGGATGGAAGAAAAAAGAGTGTGGTGTGGGAGGAAATAAATTACGGAGGCCGTAATTCCACACTGATAAATGTCAGGACAAAGGGTTAATGGTGGTTCTGTTCCTGTGGGGTCTGTCAGGAGGGAGGAGGCTAAGGCAGATGGGAGGCAGCATCTAGGGCAGCACTTCAGAAGCCATTGCTTTGATACCTTTGCTTCTGTTTACGTAGACTCGCTGATTTAAAATAAAAGGCCCAACTTGACGTTAAAATGACTGAACAAAATCGCTTGGAATTCTGGAAACACCCGAAACTTTTTGAAGATTACTTGCAGGTCTGAAAATGCATCATCTGAGCAGGTCCCTGCTGAAGGAGAGGAGTCGTCCCCAGGGAGCAGAGGTTCCTGAAGGCTGACTGGTGGAAGGAGGAGTGGGCAAGCAGGTGCCTGGGCTGCTGTGATGCATACCCTTACTTTTTCTGGTTCAAGAGTAGTGAAGAAAGAGGATCTGGGCTTCTGGAAGGGATGAAGTTATCTCAACATTTTGATTTTTACATGTGACTGCGTTTGTTGGTTTCCTGCTGAGGATGTAGGGTGTCATGACCAGGTGAAGTTCTCGCCCGGAGCGTACACAGAAGGGGCAAACCTCTACATGGAAGGGAACACTTAAGAGGCAAAGCCTCAACCCAGTTTCTCATCCGCTGCCAAGCCCGTGGCATGTCTTTCGAGGAAGCAAAGTTGAGGGAACTCAGTTGGAGGTTCCCATCCTCCCTCTCTCCAAGCCTCTCCCTGGGGTGCTAAGCACCCCGTGGGCTGCAGGAGCTGGCTGGCTGTGGAGGACCTCCGGCTCAGAGTTTCACAGAGATTTGGTGGCCCCAAGGCGTGTGAGGTTGCCATGAACCTCATGCTGGCTTGGTCTCGGGGTGGTGGCCGCTCGGGCTGTCTCTGCAGTGGCTGTGTGGCTGGCGGCGTGTGGCATCACGTGGCTCTGGGACTGCTCGCTCCTCGTGGTTCTCTTGCCAACAGGATAACCTCCTGAGTGCCAGGTGTGTTTGCCTGCCTTTTTTTTTTTTTCCTTTTCTTTTTTTTTAATTTGTCTTTCTTTCTTTCTTTTTTTTCCCTCTTGTTTGTTTATGTGAGTCATTGTTACCGTGAATCAGCCCCGTGGAGGAAGTAAAACAAACGTTTATTTACAGTCTCCCCAGGTAGCTGGCAAATTCCTAATCTGCTTTAGCAGCCGGCTGACCTAAGGCAACAACAGAACCTTCGAAGTTTCCACTGCCCTGCCTTCTCCTTCATTTTCATCACCTCAAATACATGGGGAGACTTATTTTAACCTCTATTTCTCTTGCACTGAGGAGGACACAGCAGTACCTGGATGGAAGGGTGACAGTGAACTCTTTATGGGAACCCTCAGTGGCATATTCATTGCAGGAATGAAAATCTCTTGCAAGACTGATGTACTGCTAAAGGTCCAGAGCTGTAAAACATACTGTACTTTACTGGAGAGCTCATGGCTCTCCCAGGGCTAAGCTAGATATTCTCTTGGCAACAATGAAGTTCCCAATCTCTCATTAGACATCTTAATTCCTTTTCAGTGATCCATAAGCAGGTGGCCTGACTGGATTTACTGAAAAAGAGGTGAGACAGCAGTACATCTACAGTAGATAGAAAAGGATGTAAGCTCACCAGATCGGTTTTAACTGGATGGGGGGGAAGGGGAGGGGAAATATTGTCCAAGTAGGGATCAGATAAAGCTGTGTTTATACACTTACAGCGTCAGCCATGGCACCGAGTCCTTCCTTCCTGCCAAACATATCAGGCCAAATCAGCAAACGTTTTGTCCACGTAAGAATTACTGGCTTAAGAAGCAGTTTTTTATTTAACTGTGATGCATTGCCTCTCTGTGTGCCAACGCCACCCCTGAACCCCCCCACTGCAGACTCTGCTTTGGCCTAATGGCTGGGGACCAGTGCCCAGGCGGGGCGGGTCAGAGCCTGACCTTGGATGTCATCACTGTGGTTCCCCCTGTGGCCTCCACGTTCATCACCTTGGGCCCTTGGGAGGGCCTTTGGCCCTTATATTCTTTGTGAAAGAAAGCAAAATGTGGTTTAATTCAATTCCTGTTGCTGGCGCCGCTGTGCAGTGTAGGCAAACCTCTCCTGGGTTTTCCCCTTCCCCCTGTCAAACAGGAGCCTGGTTTCCTCTGACGCTGGTGCCTTTATATCCTTATTTACCGAGGGCATTAGCTGTGGGAGAGGCTGAGTACTCAGCTTAACGTTTTGGTCTGAGATATTTAAATCTAGGTTTTAATTAGCCCTGAAGTCTCACTGTAAAACCCAGCAGAAGGCAATAAATTCCTTTTGAAATTGCATAGGTGTAGAGCAGTCCTTGCCCATGGGTACTGCCGGAGGAGGTTATGTCCTGCGTATCGAAAAAAGGGGAGTCTCACAGCTGTTTTTTCCTGTTATTTCTAAAAGCAGGCCAGCAACCACTACCTATGGGTAGCTAGATATGGAAGAGACTGCTAGTTTAATGTTTTGGTCTGTACCATGGTGCATCCTTTCCTGGCTGCCGAGGAGCCTCTTTCTGCCCCTTTTATTTCCTTTTCCCTTTAATGCTGAGCCTCCAAAATGACACAGTGCAGAGTGCTATGCCCAGTGTTAGGTGAGCGTGGTATTATACCAGAAAGGGTAGCACCATCTGGCGTGACATTAACAGTAACTATTACTACAGCAATCTCTAAAACTTCTCTAGGCTGATATTGGCAACTAACTGACACAGAAAGCGAGATAATTTTTTTTTTTTTTTTTTACTGATATAAAAATACAAATAAAGGAATGGCCTACTAAAATTGCAAGAGTAGTATGTTGATTATTACAGTCACATGCAGCAGATCGGAGTTTTATGACTGCACAGTTATTAACAGATGCCACATCATCAAAAGTACTTATCCTTTAAAACAGTCTAGTCAAAATATCCATAGCAATGGTATTATACACAAGAACGTGAATGCATTCCACTTGATTCAGGTAGCAGAGCAACTTTTTCGATCTCTTTTTGGATGAGACAATCCATGGGATTGTCTTATTTGATTGTTCAGCTTTCGCTGCCTTGCATTTAAAATATGTAATAGTTGTATCAAAACAAGGCAACGTGGCTTTGTGTATGTTTCCTGGAGAGGAGCGTATCCCTGTCTCTGTGACCACAGAACTTTCATCAGAGGAGGCTTAGGTTCTTCTCAGCCCACGAGTGCTCAGATTGCAGTTTGCCTGCACACCCCTTCCCTACGTGGCAGCTGCTTTATGCGTGTGCTTATGTGTTTACTGATGTTCTGGAAGTGGATTGCTTACAGTGTAGTTTCTGCTTTGATATTTGGCTCTGAGTGCATTGGAATTTTGACTATACCGTGACAATGATACTTTATTTAAGAAAAGAATATTCTTAACTAACAACCCATAAGGGTTTTCAATCATTTAAATTGCAGTACAGCCTATATCCGTGAACTGTAAACTAAGAGGATTTATATAAGATTATAATGGCACCAGAGGAGCTGTGAAGTGAATAATCTGCATGTTACAAGTTGTACCGCTGTGGTCTATTATGTCAATCCTCATTCATTTGTAACACTGGTTGTTGAGCAAGTACTGTTATTTGCATCTTCACCTTGTCATTATGTTTTGTTCATTGCAAAAAAAATGGACAATATAATAACAGTACTTAATTTTTTGAAGTATGATGGAATGAAATGTCCCTTAGAAGAGTAGCTTTGATATCATTTGAAAAGATCTAACAGCAATGGAGAGACCTCTCCGTAGATCATGAGAACTGATAGAGAATAGGAGCACTCTAATATGACAAGAGGTTTAACTTCTGTGTGGGGTTATTTTAGAGAAAAGAAGAATTAGATTTATCCTACAGTGACGTGCATTTCTATGTTTCCATATCTGTTTATTATGGAAAAAAACGGCTGCTAAGCAAAAACAGATAAAAGTAAAGATAATCCTCAAATAGCATAGGAGTCCATGGAATTCTTTTTCCTTGGGCAAAACTTTATTAGAAGAAGAGGTACTTGTGGGTCTAAAGAAAAAATATTTCCATAGGTGTGAAAAATAAGTAGAATCACTTTAGGATTCTTGCTTGGTGCTTGTGGAGACCACGAGGAGGGTCTTTTTCTCAGTTGTAGGCTATCCCAGATACAAGTAGGTCCCAGCTGTAGACAGTTGTCGAAGTCGGGATGCTGTCCTAGAGGAATTACCCCGGAGCGCAGTTTCTCTGCTCCTAAGAAAACAACTTCCCCCACAGTGGCCCGAATCCTGCCATCAGCTTTGTGCCTATTTTGGTTACTGAAACAAGCCTTGCAAGCACTTTTGCTAGACTAGCAATAAATTTGTCCTGTTCTACAGAGCTGGTGTTTTTATTAGGCTTACTTTGGGGTGCGGATGTCAGGGAGGCTGGTACTTGACAGTGTGCTATTGAGCACCAGGCTGTAGGTCTTTTTGATGGCACCAGTACATGGGTTTTAATAGGTTCATTCTGAGTCAGAATAAGAGACAGTGCAGTAAGTGCTGTATAAACCATCATTTCATTACCACTTTTATTTTAAGACTTAAGCATCTTAAGAATGGCACACCATTGACAGAACACTGAACAGTATGCAATTGCAAAGATAGTCAGCCATAAAATCCTAAGTCTCATTGACCATGCTGTCCAAGATTATTGAATAAAATTAAGAATTCTGGCTATTTCACATCACTATCCAAACTGGAAGGAATTTGACTTGCAGTAGGGCTTCAGTACTAACTCTTGCTTTAAGATTTCTCTGCTTGAACACAGAAAAAAAAATCCAGCCTTACTGGTGATTTGGAAAAGTCTGTATATTTCTCTTCATGGCACCACTTCATCACTTCTTAAAATAATAAAAAAAAAAAAGATATGCTCCTGTTCTATGCATGTGACAGTAGTTTGAGTATTATGAAGTTCTAGCAAGAGAGGATTTTGGCTTGCTGATATTTCCTTTCTCAAAGCACTGAAGGTAATAATTTAGAAAATAATAGAAAAAATAGAAAAAGTTGATATTCCCATTTGAACTCTATTCAAGCCTCTCCAGTTACTGCACACTACAAAGGCATGTTTCAGCTCCCACTTGGAGTTTTCTGGATTTCTGTTCTGTGTCAGAACTTAGTAATTTCTTACAGAGTTATTTCGGTGTGCTATATGGACTGTCCCACAGCTGTAGCCAGTCTGCTAGACTGTCCTTACCAAGAGCCTCATTTCCTTGCTTTTTACTTAGAAAACTATCTGCCGGACAGTCCCCTTCATGGCAGCGCAGTATTGTTGAGATTTCTCCTTTTAATTTTGTTTAAACCCTTTTATATCTTTCAAAATGCTAATGCTTCAAGGCACCCGCGGTTACCGTTTTGGTTTTTTTTTTTTTTTTTTTTGGTTTTTTTTTTTTTCATCTTGAATTCCTTCAGGAGAAGAGCCTTTCTTGGTCAATGATATTTCAGTTTCCATGGTGCTCCTCATTACAAGTAGCTGCTCTTTTCATCACTGAATGGCGCGATTTTCATTCATGCTGGAATATCAATGGTAACATATACAGCAGCAAACTGTTCCTTTATGATCCTTGGCACTGTGGAAACTCTCCTGCTCAAAACTAGATGTTGAGGGATTTAACAAGAAAGAAAAATCTAACTCCTTTTATGCACCAGTGCACACAGAGACACAGGCCCCTCCCTTCATCCTAAGCATTTGTCTTCCCTTGTTACCGCAAGGATACAAGGGATGTATCCCAGTGATGCTCCCTGAAAAGTTTGGGCTCGGGGCCGAGGGGGTGGCATTCCCTCCTGCACCTGGAGCCGAGCATGGTGTTTTTTATTCAGGCTGCTTGTTCCCAGGCTCTCGACTCGTGGCGGCTCATGGGAGGAAGGATAGCAGCCTCGCAATCCTGCTCCCCCCCCTTCCTCATCATCTCCCTCGGCTGTTTGCTGTGCTGTAAATCATACAACCCTCAGTAGAGACAACAGAAATACATATGGATTGAGTCAGGGCTTTGCCTCCACCCCAAATGCTCTGCCCTGGTATGGGAAGGCAATGTGGTTTTTAGTGGGATTCCTTCTGTTGGCCAGCGTGATCTCCTTCCCTGGCTGCAATGGTGGTGGTATGTGGTAGCCACTCTCTGCTGGCTTGGGATTCCCAGCTATGAGGCCTGATCTGCTCATTTCCCACCTCAAGCTCCTCTGTTTGTTCTGCTAAGTCCCCCCCAACTACTGCTAGTGCTCTACCAACTGACTGCTCTCTGGGCGAGGGGTGGTGCAGGACGGCAGCTCTGCCTGCTTGTGAGTCCGCAGGGAACTTCAGGAGACTCTGTCTCTCCTACAAATGCCGATTCTGCCCGGGGAAAGCAGGTTCATAAATCAGGTGTTCAGAGGATTAATAACTTCAAATTCCCAGGAGAGCCTCCTGTAAGAAATAAAACTACTTTCAATGCACAATTATGTCACAGCCGCCGCCTTATGTTTATTTTAAGTCTGGCGGTGAGGTACATGTCTGCATGAAGCAGTTGGGAGGGAGTTCAACCCTCAATCCTGTGCTAGACAAGGCAGCTTGGAGGAAAAGACCTGAATCTCAGCTCTGCCCCGCTCCCCTTTGGTTCCACACACGAAGTTGGTGCAGGAACGTGTTTTGTTTTTACAACCCCATGTCAGGTTTGTGGTTATAGCTTCCTTGCCTCCAAGCAAGCGCTGTGATTTACTACTGCTTCTCACCATAATCTACGCTACTGGTGGCGCTGGAGGCACTTCCAGCAAATAGGGCTCAGAAGAAAATGAAATGCTGGAGCTTGTGAAAGAGCAGAGGTGCTCCCTTCATCTCCCGGTTGAGCGGGAGCTAGGTAATAAAAGTCAAATCTGAGGTTTTGCATCTCTGGTGGAAAAGGTCACAAACTTCCTAGAGGACGTGAAAGTTTCCCACAAATGAAATAAAGAGAGGATGTCAAAACACTGATGTTAGGTAGAAGCGGATTTCATTCCTCAGACTGAGGAGGGACAGTATCTGAATCCTCTAAATTTAGACTACGCTGCTTTTAAAAGGCAAGCTTTTGTGAAAGAAGGTGGCAGACACTGTTTTAATTACAGGTCCAACCAAAGCCACACCTTAATCACAATACTCTAGATGAATGAGCATCTTCACTGTCATCTTAGGTTCCGAAATGCTAGATGTAGGTTCCTCTGCTAGAGTCCTGCTCAGCTGCAGCCCGCATTTCTAGGCACCTGACTTTTCTCCAGTTAAGCCTCCCAGGCTCTCTGAGGACAAGCACACATGAGTTCCCAGGGCAAGCGTAGCTCCACGCAGGGGTGGCTCAGCCTGATTATTACAACAGAAAAAACCAGCCAGCTTAGGTTCTGGGACCTTTTGGTCCTTGGGAGGGGTGTGACTTGGGGTCAAGTTACAGTGGAAAACAAAAGCCTGGTCTGATTATTCATACCTCTCTTGGAAACATTCATAAACTTTGTACAATGAGTTTGCAAAATGAGGTAAGTGAAGATATGGGATGCTGGCCCTTGACGAACATATGGAAATGGTTTCTCAAAGGGTTGACTGAGAAGTCACAGGGGATCATTTCTGTCTTATGTTCCAATTCTGTGTTCCATTTAATCTTTTTTTCTTTTTTTTTTTAAGGGATATTTAAAAAAAATTAAGCCCATATTTTACTTGCATTTCGTATTACTTCAGCAGCTCCGTGTGCTGCCTCTTGTGCTCGCGTTCTGGCTCCTAACAGGGCTTGCCCTCGCTGTGCGAGAACCACGTATGGTGAAGCGTGACTAATATTTAGTGGTGTAACCTCAAAAGTTCCTTGTAGATTTAGCTGTCATCTTTAATATCTGCTGTCTGGGCTCGTTTTTCTTTGGGGATGCCAGGAATGTGAAAAGATTCAGTATCCTGCTTGAACATGAGGGGTCTCTTGAGTTGGTAGCCTGAGCTTCGGAGGAATCCATTCGGCTCCTTAAACAAAGGTGTTTCATAAAAGGCATTGGCTTGACAAGTTTGGGCTTGGGCTGTGTTGTAAAGGAATAGAGCACTCTGGTGAGATCTGGCTTGCCAACCTGAGTTGGTACACGATATGACCGCAGCCAGGTTCAAACCTCTATTGAAAACAAAGCAGAATAGTTATCCTTGGGTCTCTCAGGGCTGTTGGCAGATCTGCTTCTGCTTGGGACTTCAGCTAGGAGGGTTTGCCTGGCAGGAGATGTTGTGGAGAACAGTGTTACCCTGTGCAATTTGTACCTTTCTAGGTCTCAAGTTTTATCCAAGAAAGTATTTACGCTAATTCACTTTTTAGGAAAGCCTCTTGGAAAGGGTATTGAAAACATTTGAGAACTTAAGAAAACCTACTGCCCTCCCCAGCATGCTTGTGACACAGTTTGACCCTTCCAAAGTCAGTTGGTCACAGAAAACCCCTTTTATGAACAGTAACCAATTATAATCCAAACCAGTAAAGTCAAACACCAGGAAGAAAGCAAGTAATTAGGCACAGCAGAATCTTCACTTCCTCTGCTCTTACTCTTTCTTCCCTCTCCTTTGGTTTATAAATGCAGACTATGGCCTGACTCTTCCCTTGGTTATCCCAGTGTTGTGCTGCCGTGTCAGTGCAGGTGTCAGAGGTACAGAACCAACCCAAAAAACAGAGAAGGGAACTCTTTAATGCTCGCTCCAGCAGGAGCACCCGTGCAGCGTGCAGTGGCGTAAATGAGAGCACAGCTTAATAACTATTTTTTCATTCATTTCTCCCCTGGTAAAATCACAATCAAAAGAAGATGAAGAGAAGCCATGTAATTTAATAGTGACTGAGCTGCAAGCCCACAAACAGCAGCTCCAGTCTGGAACAGAAGGCTGGAACATATTGGGAGGCAGTGAAAGGGGAGCAGCAGTGATCTGCTGATGAGAACCTTTGCTACAATAAACAAAATAATAACAGCTCGTTGCTGAAGTCAGTCGTTGCTGAGATCCGTATTAGCACTTACAAATACGTGGATTTGAAAGGTGCTGTGATGATTCCCATCCTTTCACCTCTCTATTCCTGGCTTTGATTCTGTCCTGGGAGGTGGCCTCCTTTTAAGTTTTACATCCTCCTTTTCTCCGAACAGATGGGTGTGATTGTAATTTTTTCTCACATTGACGTGGTGAGAACCATTTGATCCCTTCAGTGTAATGGGCTGTCTTGTAGGCTGCTCTTTGCTTGAAAAACATGCATCAGAGATAAATAAGTTTATACCAAAGCATATTGCTTTCTTGTCTAGGGTTTGGGATTGCCACAGCTCATGGAATGACTACCTGGGAATGGTGAGAGAGCACTTACTAAGCCAAGCATATACATCTTCTGGTCTTTCACTGAAGTCCTGGGAATATTAAATTACCAGGGCTCCCTTGCTGCTTTCCGTATTGTATTTGGTTATTTTTTCCAATGTCAGGTTGTTTGGATAAATTTGTACTTCTGACTTTCTCTGCCAAGCTTTGGCCCTATGGACACTGCAATGGATGATTAGATTTTTTTAAGAGTGCCAAAACCTGGAAACAGTTCGTTTGGAAAATTGCTTAACAGATTGCAAATGGCGAATAAATTATTGCACAGGGGATCTTTTGTAAAGGATCTTGAAGCTCCTGTGGCACTAAATTTTTAACTCAAGAAATACAGCATAATACAGTGTCACTCGTGCTCATAAAAACAAAGCAAATCCTTTCCTGGGAACCATGTGAAGGAAATTCAGACTTTTCCTCTCTCCTTTTTTCCTTTTTTCCTTTTTTTTTTTTGTAATTTAAATGTAATAGTATCTCTCACTATTTCCATAGCACAATAAAGACGTCATTTATTTCACCTGATTTTACCAGTAATTAATTGATCTCTTTAGACTTATTTATGTTTCCCAGCTGGGTCCTGTTGGCACAGCTTTTTCCAGGACAATTGACTCAGACTCCGCATGTGTAAAACCTGGATTTGCAAGGGATGCAAAGAAATGATTTTGGCAGGGACTTTAAACAACAAAGGATGTGATCACACCGTGTGTCGTACGTGTGAACTCAGCTGACCCAGCGCGGGCACGTGTGACTCTGTGCTTGTCGTTTCACAGAGAGAACAGCCCGCAGTGGTCACAGCTCTTAGTGCTGTTTGTTGTTATAAAAGTTGTCATTAAGCTGGGCTATGAGCCGTAGACTTCTGAGAATGTTCCTTAGCTGATTTATTGACATTATTCTTCTTATCCCCAGGTTCTTGCTCTGTCTTTCTTTTCTTTTTCTATTTTTTTTTTTTTTTTACTATTTCCCCCTCCCCCTCTTCTTACTCGGTCTGCTCTGTGTTTTTTTCCTCTCAAAAATACTTGCAGGAGGCAGTGCAGTACCAGAGCACAGATTATCAGAAGATCTATGATTCTGCAACACCGAAGGTCAAATCCAAAACCCAGTGGACATCCTGATTAACTGAACCCTGTGCCCTGGCTCCCAGGGGCCTTTGCAGGCTCTAGAAGGAGGAAATTTACTTCCAAGACATTTACAGCATAGCTTGGTAGTGCATTTCAGCCCAGTATAGCCACAGGATGGACTAGCTGTATTTCTAATACTGAATTTCTCTGTGATGGTAGATTCCTCAGCAACTTTCTTTCTGGGAAACGCATGGTAGATGCACTCTTCATTTAAGCTGTTAACATTTTTCATTACATTGTATATAGGGCAGAACGGGAAGATTTGGCTTTGAATAGTAGTCAAGGATGGATATATCTCAAACTGTTTCATCAACATTCAGATGCTTAGAAGCTACTCTAATTGTCTCTCATCTGATTTTATAAAGACTTTTAATTATATTGTCAGTGTTTTCCTGATTCAGATTTTCTCAGATATTTTTTTTCCCTTTTGATACATTTTTTCTTCAAAGTTCTGGGAGAAGAGATGAATATTGCAAAAGACTTTGCTGCCAACACCTTCTTGTTCAACCCAAGGAACAGGTGCTTGAGTATAGTCTCAACAGTAACACGTGAGGCACTTGCCAGTCATTGAATAGGTTTGGGGTTAATGTCAGCACCCAAAGGTCTACTCAGAAAAACAGCTGATTTGAAAATAGTTTTTCTTGGTTTTGAAATCTTTTGAGATTATACTCCGAGATGAAATGCCAAAGGAAGCGCACTGCCCTCTAGTAACCAGTAGCCATTTCAATGCAAGTTCAAGCCTTGGGCCTGCTTTAAGTAAGTAAAATATTGCCTCTGAGCCCACACAACACTCTGGTTTCTAACGTACCAAAATGGTCAAGTTTCCCATCAAAAGTTTTAACTTCAATGAATCAAAATCTTTAAGTGAAAAATATCTTTTCCTTGAATTTTCTGTCTCCCTTTAGTCAAAATGTTTCAGCTGGCTGTGTGGCAGCTGCGAATATTCATTATCAGAATTGTAGCTTATCGGTGCGC
>BJBW01003596.1:5764-47810 GCA_004320125.1 Scolopax mira
GGGATGGTGTCTCAACCACCTCCCTGGGCAGCCCATTCCAAGGCCTGAATCTTACATGAAAAAAAATCTTACTCTTGTTTTCATGCAGCTTAAAGAAATCTTTGCAAATGGCCTTTGTCCTGGTTAGAGATGTCATTTTATTGTTTGGCTGAGCCCTTGATGCATCTGCCTCTGGTCTGCATAAAAGCAGAGTCAACCACACACAGAAGGATGCTCGGCCACCTCACCTCCATGTTTGGGATGACTCAACCTTCACAGAGACACTGAGGACTTTCAACTCCTTGATGAAGAGCAGTGGAAGGGAAGATGCTAAGTCCTGCTGCCTTCTCCAGCCACTGAGGCTGCTTATTTCACATGGAGTATCAGCTGCACCAGGTCACACTGCCACGAGCGGTGAAAATATTCTGATTTGGTGTCAGGAATTCAATTTGGTTGTCTTTGCTTATGTCCTCTAATTGCAATAATTAGATTTAGATCTAAACTATGGTAGCAGTGGCTGCTAGACAGTGTTAATGGTGCATTGTCCGAGTCCGCAGTGAGAGTGCCAGGCTGTGCTGGACCAGAGATGTGAAAAGGCAGTTTTTCAGCCCATCCTGACCTAATCTCTGTTTTTCTTCCCTCCTCAATTTTACATAACAAGCTGAAACATAAAAAGGGTAGTCTGGTGTTCTTAGAAGTCCAACCTCCAACTGTGCTTATAAATATTTTTTCTAAATCCCTTCAGGCTCAGAAGAGAGAAACATGAATCCCAAGTCATAAGCATCTTTCATAAAAGAGACTTAACTTCTTCAAGTCGCATTACCACAGAACCAGTGAAGTCAGATAACAATAGTCTCTTTTGCTTCTTACACTGACTCGTGTGACCTACATTGATACTTCAGTAGGCTCATTTACTTCCATAAAATAAGCCATATTTTGAGTTATTGCTTAGTCATTATTGTAATGTAGGATTCTGATGTGCGTCTTTTGATGCTTATAGCAATAAGCCTCCATATTTAGCAGGTTTCTTATATATGTGCTACACACGAATTTGAAACATCTTACTTGATTAAAACATCAGCCTATACTGGCAGGGCAGCACTCCAGCCCTCAGTTAATACCTCATTTTACCAAACACCAGGGCAAATGCGTGGACCAGTGATGGGGTTTGCTTTTCTTTCTCCTGGGAGACAGAAGTGAGGGAAAGGCAACCATCAGCTGCACGGTACCATTTGGGATTGCAGGTCTTCCCCACATGGGCTTAAAATCTTTTTTTAAAGCTTTTCACCAGAAAGAGGAACTTTATCAAGTATATCTCTGTAATTTTAATACGTCCCCATAATTTTCAGTTTTCTTGGTATCACCAAGAATCTTCATTTTCTTCCCTGTGCACTGACTTCTTTTTCATCATTGTTCTTTTGAACCAGATTGACTCCTTCCATAAAGCTCCAGTGCTTCCCCCTATACATCAAAGGCATCAGGAGAGCTTTGGAAGCCATTCTCCCTTCCATAATACCCATTTCTGCACTTTCAGTTTGATCACTCTGGCTTGGCATGCCTTTCTCTGGGTAATATGTTTTTCACTGACTCTAAACAAAGATAAGCTGCCAAACAGCCCTTTCTTTACAGGTGTGCATCTATCAGCAGTGACAATGCCTGTGGCATCTCTCCTGTGTTTGGGAGTACATTATCAAATAGCAAAACAACATTCTTCTGGTGTAGTTGCATGGTTAGCAATCTAATGAGCTCACCAGGGAAAATAATCCCTACTTTTTCAATATATAAGCAAACCAGGTACTTCACAGAATTTAGCAACTTGGCTGAAGAAGCAGCTAGAAAAGCCCATCGAGGAGCAGAGCCAGCATTTGTGTTTCATTATAAACACCTGTTTGTGTCTCTCTGGAAAGAAGCATCCTCTGCTCATTTCCAAAGGCATCTTCTTCAGAGGGCTGCCTAAGACAACAAATGAAGATGGGTTCTGCACCCCGAGGATGAAGGCAAGAGGAAAACCTTTCTTTTGGGTTCTCTCTCTGCCTTTCTCTGGAAGAAAGGCATTTTTGCAAGCAGATGGCTGGAGCGTGCTGTGATAAAACCCAACAGCTTGTGTGTCTGAGGAGGTCCTGGAGGCTACCATCAAGGACTAGCAGCCCCAGTCTACCTGCCAAGGTAAGTAAGAGGAATGTCCTGTTTGCCCTGCTGCTGCAGGGCTCAAGGCTGTGCAATACACTCTTTTATGGGTGTTTTATCGAGTGGAGGAGGTAATAACTTCACCTCAGAGACAAAGGAAGGAAGTATTCCCTCAGTCCTCTACAGCCTGAGCAAATAAACCAGGGCTGAATGGCAAATTGTCCAGACATGATACTTCAAGTCAATGTCTTCCATTTCATTCTCCCCCTTCAAGCAAAATATGAAGTCAGTCCTGCACTAAAAATGGGAAATTTGGAATACTGAGCCTGTAATACTTCTCCATTCCCCTGACAGCAGTTTCTGTATTTCCTTTTATCATTTTCTGATGGACACAATTTGAAAAAAAAAAAAAACCAAAAAAAAACAAAAAAAAAAGAGAGAAAGGTTTTATGTAGTTATTGGTAGCCTTTTCTTGAGAAAGAATGCATAATTTATTCTGATTTTGAAGCAATTTTGTACCACAAAGATCCTTGCCAGAGCTACTTTTTGGAGAGATCTGCAAAAAGTTTACACATTAAACTGTAATCTTCACTGAATGTGCACTCCATACGCTCACACAATAGAAAGACTGTATTATTACTGTTGGCATTCATCAGTGAACAGACTGAGGAGACAGCTGACCCAGTACATCAGCTTTTACAGGCTTACATATATATTTATGTCATTCACTTTACAAATGAGAAGGGAGAAAGTCTTGAAATTTCTTGACGCTTATTTGCCCAGTATTTTGGTATTTTAATAACCTTGACCCAATGTACCATTAAACAAGCAAGGAATGGAACGTTCTTGGGAATACGTACAGGCATGGCATTGTTGAGGGTGTTGTTGTAGACACAGGCTCTCAGTGAGTAGTCCAGCATGCAATTTTCAAACAGCTGCAGTGATTCTGCCACTTTCTCGTGAAAATCTTCCACAGATTTATTAGCACTTGCAAAGTACAGATAATCGGAGTACAATCTGCAAATGAGAGATGTGGAAGTAGATGGCAGATGAAAGGAAAGAAGGTTTATTTACATGACAATAGCAATAGCAATTACATGAATCGAGGGAGAGAATACATGTAACATTGCCCCACCAACCGCCTGTTGCAACACATTTTCTGTTAATTTTGACGAGTTTTGGCTCAAAGTAACATCCACTCTAAGGAGATGCTAAACATCATCCCCACTTCAGTATCCCTTGAGAACCTGACCCTTGTAATTGCCTGAGCCAGTATTTTCTCCTAAAAGCAAATTTTTCAAATGTATATACTTTAAGTTTGTGTTATCTATGAGCAGCAGAACTGGTCTCAGCTGATATTGGTACCCCTCTATATTCGGTGCTCCATGCTGCCATGGATAGAAACAGTGCTTTTCTCAAAAGTTAAAGTGGAAATCAAAACAAATAGAGGAATAGAATGAGTCAGAAAGAGTGATTTTTATGTGATTACCGAGTTGTCCATCACCAAAAATACAAGCCCAGATTTCCTAGGTTTTGCAGAAAGCTCCATCTCCAATCCCATATTGTTTCCATGTTGACTTTCCATTAAACCCTCCCAAGTTACAGCATTCCACCTTTTGGATTTTTTAAGCTGAAATAGGACAGCTAGGTGAGTCTTTCACATTTGCACCCCCAAAGCAGTCCCCCCCCCTGCTCTGAGGACAGCAGAGGTGGTCCCACATGCACGGGCAGCTTGCCGAGAAGCAGAGCCCCTGCCTCGGCTGCTGCTGTGAGACAGAGCCATCAGCAACAGCAACATCATCAGCATCCCCTCTTCACACATTTTAGCACAAGTTTTAAATTTTAAAAAAAAATAATTATCTACATTCAAGTCCCTTTGGGTGGTGGCGGGGGGGAAGCAAACAAAAACTGACAGGCAATACAATCTCTACTTTACTGTTAATCCCTGAAACCTTGATTAAACTTTTCCAAGATAAACATGGTTCAAAGAGACAACGGAAATGCTCTGACATGGCATAAATATTACATTATGAATCATCTGCTGAACATGATATTTTAATTTTCTTTCATATCTAGGCTTAGAAACTATGAACAGAACTCCAACCAGGCTTTTGGAAACAGCTTTGTAACACTTGAGGAGTCCCTTCCCCGAGTGTGTTTGCAGCACAAATATTACGCCTCCATAGCACCCAAATCTTGACACAATTCCAGAAATCCTAGATAGCTTCCAGCCTCTTTCAAAAAGCATGAGTTTCTAAGAAATTACCTAAAACATCTATTTATTTAGATCCCGTTTTATTGCTGTAATAACCTTTTGTATTGCATTTACTTTATTTTTTAACTCCCTTAGATTTCCACAGGTACTTAAAAATTCATCATTTAATTTAGAAAGTTTAGGCCCTAATCCAGCAAAGCACTTAAGCACAGGAATAGCCCCTCTGCACTCATTATTTATGCTAGTGTTTTGCAAGAACAGGATTTTAATTCCCACGTGAAACAAATGAAGACTCTCTGTTCACTTGAACAGGAAGAAAAGAGATATATTTGTTGCAGGATGCTTTTAATTCAACAATTTTAATACTTTTTTTTAGAGGAAAAATCACCGCAAACCATAGAAGATAAGGCAGAGGCAACCAGTACTATCTGCAGGAGACACCAACTAAGAAAAAGACTCTTCTCTTGACTCTTGAGTTTTCTCTCTCTGGTAATGCATTTGAGACTGTTTCCTTTATACAAACTCCACCTCAGAGCAGAAGGAAGGTACTGGGCTTGGGTGAGAATGATCAGGCAGCCTGTTCCCACCATTGCTTGAGGACCACAACCACAGCAACACGTGTGCCCTCTCCCTCTGCCATAATAGACCTTGGATCCCTCATGCTGCACCCATCGAAGAGCCACCCCACCACCTCAGGGTACGAGGACAACCTGGGGAGAAACTAAGGGACAAAACCAGCTAACTTCAGCTAAATTAGGCAGACAGCAGGACCTCCTGTTGCCTGTACACCAACAAGACTCTGGCCTGTCCACCTTGTCCCAGGGCAGGCAGGACTGACCACTCCTGACAGAAGAGGTGAAAAACTTCGTGCTGGGGGAAATCAGCCAGCAGGTATCATGTAGAACATAGGCTTGGCTTTAGTTTTACTTTAAAAGGTTTAATATAACTGCTTAGTATTTCTAATCACCCATTAAAATAAACGCATCATTTTTAAGACTTGCTGACATCTTATGGAAAACTATGTTCTTGAAGGCAAGTTCTCTCTCTGCAGGGCAGTTGAGATTTTTCTATATTTCTTTCCATCTGTTTTTTAATTCTGGGGACATCTGCCTGGAAATAAAACCCTTGCCGATTAAGATTTCAGCTGTTCCAATTACGTGGAGTCATTACCCTCAATCACCGTCCATTACAATGAAATAATGACGCCCGTGACACCCACCATCACAAACCTTGCTGCCCTTTTAGATTTCCCTCATTGGGGGCTAGACCAGACTCTGGGCAGGTTGGACCAGGCCCTGTGCAGCACCCACGTCCTCCTGGCTCCTGCAAGGCAACTGCCTACTCGCCCTGCATCACTGATGGAGCTGCCCAGGCTGCCCTTTCTGCCACAGCTGGTTTTGCTCCTGCAGTTGAGATAAGCTATCAGCCACAAGGGCATAGGGAACCGTAAACAAAAATAAACCAATTTGTCATAAATACAGTAAGGAGGATGAAGAGGACTTTTTATCTCACCCTTACTAAAGCTGGCAAAGAGCTGCACCCCCGTTACAGAGGGTGGTTAAAGCAATCAGGGAATTTGTCGGTAATTTCCACTAGGAAACCACTTCAGCCAGCTCTCTCACACAAAATTACCATCTGTTAAATCCTGAGGTCAGGAGATGCCATTCAAATTTGTATTTCTTGACCCGAGAGATGGGAAGCACTCGCACAGCTCTGCCTCTCACCAGCAGCTGAACCCCATGCCTGCCCTTCTCCTGGTGCCTGAGCCCTCACCAGGGCCTGGTGCCCATCACCATCCACATCCCCCTCTTCCCTTTCCTGGGTGTTTCTTGGATTTGCCCTTGATCACTGTGACCTAGTTCTAAGCATCCTGAATATCCCTACAGAGAGAGGGTCTGGTCCTTTTGGACTCTGCCTCCATCCCCTAAACTCTCCCCCCATTACCCTCATCATCATCCTCTTTTGGAGGACACCGTAAAGATCTGGAGGAAGATTAGAGATAAAAAGTGAAATGCCAGTGGAAAGGAGGACATTCATGGCCAACACAGTGGGAAATCACTCAAGAACAGCCCACACCTCTGCAAAAGTAGAGCCCTTCCACTGCAGACGAAGCCAGCAAGACCAAGGATCAACTCCTAAGCAGCTGTTCAGCTGTGCATGCTAAAATTGTCTAGGGAAGCTTTATATGAGTGTTGCACCAAACATTTTTAAGATTAAAAAAAGGTTGTATCTTCTGATAAATCTGGAGCTATATGCAATCTTTTAATTATTTTGGACAGTATGTCCCTTGAAGACATAAGCTGTATAACTTAACACGAATTGAAGCATTTTCCAGGACCACTTATGGTGGTCCTTGGAGACAAGTAAATGGAGTGCCACACTCAGTCTAGTGGGTCCTGCTGAGAACCAGGGCATATTAGCCCAGGTAATGAAGTTGTATTGCATTTGATAACCTGTAAATTATATTTTTCAGAGCAGCTCAGGTGTCCACGCATGGCGCTCAGTGTGGCATTTATGCTCACATGCCCCTCTTTAAAATACTATCACAATTACATCTGCCAAAATACACAGAACAAAACCCCTTGGCAGCTCTCATCATAAACCAAGTAACTCCATCAAATACCATGTGAACATTTATTTGCAACCAAGAGAGCAAAAGTAAATAAAATTATTATAGTAAGAAATATTTTCTTGCATATTTTAGCAACGTGATCCTTGCTCACCTTTCAACTGGGTCTCTCAGCATGATGATAAGTTTGGCATTTGGCTGGAAGGCGTGGATGAAATCCTGGATTAAGAAGGGAGGTTCTCCTTCAGTGCTGTTGTCGTAGAAGAAAATCCAAGCATTGTTGTCCCACATCGTCGAGGCACTGGCCTCCCCTGGAAATTAAAAGGCATCTCTGCTAGTAACTCATTTCATTCTTTGTAATGGAGAGGAAATTAATCGAGTTTTTAAATTCGTGTAGGCTGTTTAAAATTCACTTTATTAATTTCAATATACCTTGATGGTCCTTACAAATTGATCTGGGTAACGGTCCTCAGAGCCAGAGCAGCCACAGCACCCCGTGCTTTTGGGAATAGGAAGGGTTTATGTAATTTCACCTGAAACATCACTGTCTGCTAACCACACCGCTTCCTGTTGGTGGTTAACACATGCAAATATATTTGATGTGGGCTGGAAGGGACTGCTCGGTATTTTGGTCCACCCTACAGCGAGGAAGCAAGAGCTCGATGCTGCTGAAGACCCCCCCCAACCTCTCTGTAGCACCCCGAGGCTTGGGTTTAATGCTCCTGATCATAGAGACGGACGTTGCTAACAAATTATATAACTTGACAACACAAACTATAAAAAAAAAAAAAACACCAAACACAGAAACCACCACTCCAGTGGATCAATGACAGAGTGGAGTCACTGAGTACATGGGAAATATTGGGGGGAAAAAAAATGCACTAAGCAGCTGAATTGTGTCAACGCAGTTTGAAATACATCCTTTGAGAATTATCCCTACCGGAGCTTTTTTATAGAACCACAATTATTAATGTAGATTAAGGCAAATATAACTATTTACTAATGATTAGACAAAAGGCCTATAGACTAAATAACGCATTTAGTTGAATGCCAGCCTCTGCTACCCTTTATTTCTGAAGAAGCTTACTCTGAAAATAATGCTACAGGGAGAAACACAGTCAGTAATGTCTCTGCCAGGACACAGTATATGGCGTTTCAGCTGCTAAATAAATGATCTGATACAATGTTTTGAATTGCTTAATCTTCCCTATCTTTTTAAGTACTACTGGCATTTATGTGGCACACTACTGTTTAATAAAACATATACAGAAGCTTTTAGGAAACTTCCACTCTTTGACAGTCTAATGAGAGCTAATTCTTGGTAATGAGGTTTTTTTTGAATCAAAAGGAATGAGATGAAAAAATAATAATAATGTTGTAGTCTTATAGGCTTGCACATGATTTCCCTTTCTTTTTTTTTTTTTTTTCCCCTCTCTCTCCCATGAAAATCCAATAAAGATTTTAAAAGATGGCCAAAACCCAACATGAAAAAGGTACTGGCTCCAAACTTCAGTGGAACATAATGTGATTCATTAATAAAGTCTGGGAGTTGTTGAAAATCTTCTGTCATGTTGTTTTGCCTCTTTTCAAAAGGAGGAGATCAGGTCCATTGGCTAAAGCCGGGTGCCCACAACCGCTTTTCTAGTCCAAATTAATTAGCCAAAGCACTACCTAACCATTGGTGGGCTCCAACTTCTCAATTAAAACTCAATTAGCTCATCCCCCACACTGAATGTAGCAGAAAGACAAAAGACAAAATATAGTCTGGGAGCTGAGACAGCCCCACCACAACATCACGGGGCAGGTATTTCTGCACTATCACAGGATGGTATCACGCAATGGGTACCAGCTCTTGCACACATGGATTTACAGAATAGCACCCTCATGGGACGAGATCGACCTTGGAAAGTCACTGCCACATCTCTGCCATGGGAATGGCTTGGCTTAAACTGCTCCCTCAAAAACATCTGCCTAAATGAAGCCAAAGACTGAAGTCTACAACTTCATCCAGCCATAGACTTCCATCCAGCCACCTATTCCTCTCTGGAATAGCTTCTGATCTTCCTTCATACTTCTCTGCTCAGTAGACCTCTGATCATATTTGATGCCCTATTGGATTTATTCCAATTAGCTCATACATAGTGACAACATAAGAACATCTGCTTATACATGTGCTCTCTGACCTGAATAAAAATCAATGCATTTACACAAAATCGGGCAGATTCTCTTAACACCACAGACCAGACCAGTTCACAGACATTGTTCCAACTGGATCAGCTGCCCTCACCAAAAATTTGCAGGCAGAGCACAAACAAGTGAGGGAAGACCACAGACATACAACTGAACCATGCTAAGTCATTAACAGGGACTCAAGGTGCTGCTCTAATGCTGTCAGTCCAGGTTAGTCTGGAGTCAAGAAGGCAAATTTTTCCAAAACAAGATGCCTGTCAAAAATTAAGTGGGAGGTGATATTTAAAAAAAAAATAAAAATTAAAAGTCATCATTCTGGTCTCTGCTTATAATATTTCCTGAAGCAGGAAATACTCCTGACAATTTAACAGTGTTCCTTTCTGGTTTATAATGCAGATTTAATATCTGCAAAGAGAATGAGCTATACTGAACATGAGATGAAGTACTCATTGCTATAGCAATTCTGTTAAATTACTGCAGTGCAACCAAAAATATGTTAGTTTTCTTATGGACTTAAAGAACATATGAATTACTAAATTGGCAAAACAACAGATGCATAACCTCTTTATTCAGTCATGAATGGGTTAAAACCTTACTGTGTTTTCACAAGACATTCTTCTGAATTTATCCTATTAATGATCTCAAATAAACAAGTCCTGCTCAGAATGCCTCAGGCTGGATCAGTGTTGTCCTCTTTGGTTCATCTCTAAGCAGATGTTGGGATTTTTTGGGGGAAAATGCAATTATTACCCACTAAGAATAATATCCAGAGAAGATTAACTTTTCAAAATAAAGTAACATGATGAACTACTGAAATGTTTTTAGTTTTAATTGAATTTTTCTTTCTAGTCATCTGAAATAAAAAAATACGGAGGACTCCAAACAAACCTGATACCCGTACAGATTCATTTTAGCCTAGCTAGCTTTGTTTTGTTTTTTTACCAAGGTCATAAAAGACTGACTTAATGAGTATAATAATTCGGGACTTTTCCTGTAAACTTAATAAGAAAAGTGAACAGAACATTAATGAAAAAAGAAATGAGACTACAGGAAAAAGAAACATAAAGTGAACTCTAGAAAAAGCTGTAACAGGAGGTAAGTAATCAAAGATGTACGTTGCCAATTAGATTAGCAAATTTAATTAGTATAAGCACTTCACCCATGAAAGGACAGGAGATGTTATTGTAAAGAGGAGGAAAATCTGCACATGTCCTTGACGGCAACATTTCTTAAGACCCCATCTGCAAATTTTTCTCCATGTTGAGTATTTAATAAGGAGAATGATAGACTTAAATGGAGGCTGAGGAAGAATTGAACAACTGTGTCCACAGCCAAGACCCTGGTTTGGACAGCGTAAGACACCGGCACCATTTCATACAGACAACAATAGTTTAAAATTTTTTGGTTCAAATGAGACCCAATAAAATTATTCTGAGGGTATTCCCTCTGAGGGCAGGCAGCAAAAATCTTGTCTCTATTTTCTGTAGAACAACAACTTCAGGCCAACTTGAAAAGTCTCTTTTCAACAGGGGACTTCTTTCTTGCACAACTAGTATATTCATGGAATGTGCCTGGTTTCCTTGGGAAATGTTGAGGTGATAGAGTAAGACTGGTACAACTCTCTTTCCCCTCAGTTTTCTGGTTTTAGCAGGCAGCAAGAGCAGAATTTAGAAACTTCTGATGGTGTTCCTCATGGGCACTGTAAGCTGATGGTACCATGGACCACAGCGGATGAACACAGGGCATCTTGGAAAGCCATCCAGGGATACCTCTCTAAAGTACAAACTTCCACAGACTTCCATTAAGGTACAACACATTTGTTGTGTTGTAAACCATTTCCAAACCATTTTTAATACTTCTCGGGTAATTTAATATCTAAGATTATCTTCAAAGAGTAACCCATACTGTGCCTCAATGCTTGTAAAGAAATAACCGGCCAAGTCGGCTTCAACTTGACTCCATATGTTCCTGCTCTCAAACCTTGCATTATCTTTGCTGTTAACAAAACAGCTCAGAAGTTTAATTATATTTATTTCAGTACACCATAGGCTACATAGACATGATGACACAAAAAATGGTGGTCCTTCTTCCTACATATATCTTATATTGTAGGACTTGAGAAGTCCTACTCTTGAAAAGAGGCACTTAGAGCTGTGTTGGTATCATGGAAACAGTCTCCAGTCAGCTACAGGATTCCTACAGCACCCACTGAGTGTTGCAATGCCACATTTAGTGTGTTACCCCATACTAATTACTACACCATTTGAACCTGAAGCTACAATCCTGGGGCTACAGTCAAACCCTTTGTAGTGAAAACAAAATGAAAGTAATGTCTGAAGGAGTCTCCAAGGTCATCCTCCCTCTCTTTCTTTAAGATTTAATTAAATGCTGATGTTCATCAGACATTTATTGCTTGCTCAGGCATTTTCTAAAGATAATCACAACTTCTTAACAAAGTGAGTAACCACTCTCCAGGAAAAGGCAAGAACTTCTGCTCTACCCATACTGCACAGGACAAACCAACATCAGGGTCCCTGCGTTGTGAACCCTTCACGCCTGGGGAAATGTCTCTCAGCTACAAACCCAACCTGAAGCTCCAAAGAGATAATTCCAGAGGCTGGATTTCCCGTACCAATTATGATGCTGTTCGTCTTGATGTGCTCTTTTGCCGCTTCGCTCTGCAGCACACCCTGAATCTGATGTGCTGCCAAGTCGAACAAATCGAGGTAATCTTCCACCGGGTAGCGATCATGGAACCCATCCCTCAACCGAATGATTCCTAAAAAACAGTGAAAAGAGAGAAGTTTATTAAAAAAAAAAAAAAAAATATCAGGGCAAGATTAACCACTGGTGTAAATCAAGATGGCTTCACTAACATTGCTGGCACTGATCCACCTAACATCAGCATAAAATTAGACAGATGAAGTGAAACACTCAGATAAAATTGCCAATAATGAAGTAGCTGAGATTCGAGACACTATAGGATTAAGCCATAAATTCACGGTGATAGGAAAAATCTGAAGTGTTCTGTTTTATAGTTCCTGCATGAATAGCTTGCATTTATTTCCTTCTAAATTTAGCTTTTGGAATGAATATAAAAGACCAGATTCTGCTTTCATTGCACCAGTATAAATTGAAGTAATATTGGACTCCCACTAGATTTACTGTACTGAGACTGAGAACAGGCTCGGATGCCAAATATGCAAATCAACATGCACTTATCAAAATCAGAGAACTGGGAAATCATTCATATTTTTGTCATTCACAAGTATGAAAACAAAGCTCCACGACAGCATCTTATTTTTGTCTTCCCTCTGCCTACACTCCTGGGTGTGCTCAGTATCATCTTCTCCCTGCATTTCTCAGCATCTTTGGCCGTATCTGTGATTTTTATAGTCCTTTTACCACTCTTTCCAACTCTAGGCTCACTTCTCCACTGTCTCTGTGCCTGTCTTTGCATTCTTGCTTCTTATCATTCCACAGGAGAGTTTCTCAGGTGAGCAGAGGTCAAGGACAGCAGTGGGAAGTCAATGGAGTAGGAACAAAGCTAAGAGTATGGAGCAGGACTTTTCAGGTCTCCCTTTCCTGTTCTCACAAGGCCACTAATTACCAATTATGTGAGAGGAAAATTCAGCAATGGATTTCTCCTGTCCACTCTCTCTGATCTTCCCTGTTAGGAAAGTGGATTTAATGAGGTTAGAAGAAAGCTCAGCAGTGTATTTTGGCTTGTTTTGAGGATGGAAAACAAGGTAGATGCATGGTGCTACAGACTGTCTTGGTCTGTTGCCACCCCGCTCATGGGAATAGAAATTGTGGCTAAGACTCAGGAAAGAGAGACAGTCAAGCTGGGACAAAGTCCTGTAGAGCATCAACCATCCCATTAGAAGAGGAAAGTGGTGATTTGTGAAATGGGGCCTCCCTAGGAGGGCTGTTAAGCTTCAGTTGAAATTATCCAGTCTCATAAAATTGCACTGTTTCAGAGAATGCAATAGAACAAAGACTTTCTTCTCCAGATAAAAGTTACAAACTAAACCAAGTTTATTGCCAGGAGCATAGGAGTCATACCCATTAGTTGGCTTACAAAGGGGACTGTTTCAGTTTCAGTTGTCATATTATCTTTTTTTCCCTTTTATTTTTAAATACTAACCATTAGCTAATGTACTGTTTGGGCAGAGAGAAAGGTCTGAGCCAGCAGGAGCAAAACTTAATCTTCTGTTCTCCATGAGACACAGCCCAAGATGATGATGGGAAGGTCATCTCAACAGATCTCCCTCCCATGACATCCCAGGCTCTGCAGTCTTTCCTCATTCTTCAGCTTTACAAAGTAACTTCAAAAAAATTGAATTATGCAAAGAAAGTTCTCTTCAAGTCTGCACTTGGTCCCCAGTGGCTGACCACAAGATCGTGCAAGTGGAGAGTTTGTGAGTGCCAGCACAGACACAGGAATGTGTCCTTGTTCTGAAATTATACGCAACTCCAGCCTGATTTCTTACTCTCTTCTGGATGGTTCAGTTCTGATCTTTAGTGAATCCAGTCTTGTTTTAGTGATTCTGGATGCCCTACGTACTCCAACATTAATTCCGAACATTGATGTTGAGACTACTGTAGATGTGGAGAACTATTTAGTATAAGGTACTTCAGTTTGGTTCAGCCTTTCCTGCCAGCACTCTCATGGAAGACATGATTTTCCACAGATGGTTTTGCTGACAGTCCCTGATCTACACACCCAGAGACAAGCAGCATTGGAAGGCGTCCAAGCCTAAATTCCCCTTTCTTCACTGATCTGACTTTTCACCTTCAGGTCAGGAGGCAATCCTTCTCATTTGTCTTCAGTCAGCAACTGACCATGATGAACGAGTGCCTTCTCATGGGACTTCAAGAGACACCACAATGAGACCCTCTTTTGACTTTGTAACTCACCCAGAGCCCCCCCTTCACACAGGTACCTCCTAGGAGCGTCTCCTAAACTGGACCAAATTATCTCAAAAGCAAAATTGCATTTTCACCATATTGCTTTGACTCTTAGTTTATAAAAAACACTTAGAAAATGTCTATAAAAGTACCTTAGCCACTTCCTTACACATTTGCAAAGGAAAAACATACGAACTCTAACAACAAAGCAAAATTATTTCACTATGAGAAATATGAAATCCCAGCTCTGTGACTGAGCACTCCTCCTCACTGAGTAGTGAGGATCAAAGCCTCCTTCTGCAGGAGCTCAGAGGTGCTTCTGTGCTGTCCAGGGTACAGGGAAAGAGGTGGAAAGAGCAATACCATGTGCAGGAGAAATAAAAAATTGAAGGTACGACCTGAAATAAAGAAGAGAAGCAGCACTGCTGGTGTCCCAATTCCTCAAAGTGTCCTTCCTTGCTGTCATTAGAAGCAGCAGCTTCCCATTTCAAGAAAGCTTAGAAAAGCACCAAAAGAGAATAGTGATGCAAAGTCCTCATGAAATGATCTACCCCACAGTGCTAGGTTTTACCTTGTTCCAAAGACAGTGTCTGCAGTAAAGCAAAGTAAATGATGGCCTCACTCCCAGCCCCTCAGACACCCTTTGAAGGTGCAATCATGAGGAGTGGATGCATCTTGCTCCAGTAGGCCATAACCTCAACTATTCAAGTTCTGCCTTCAGAGGGGAAGGGTCACTTCATGAAATATTGATGTCACCCAGGAAGAGAGCATCAAAAATACCTGCAGGTTTCTCGGTGTGAGACAGCTTTCTCATGCAGAGCATCTCTGCTGCTCATCTCTAGTCCCTAACTGGAGCTGCAACACTAACAAAGGTCCTACCACAAAGCAGTGTTGTATTTATTGAACCACGAAGACTGAAGCCACTCACATTTCAAACACTGAGCTGTCATTTATTCATGTAAGAAAGGCTTTACAGAATTTTGCAACACACTGTTATACTTTAAATCTCCCATCACAATCTAATAGTTTCTCTTCCTGTTTTTATGAATTTTTATGAATTTATGAAATTTTATGAATGGGGTTGGTTTTATCTAGTGTTTTAATTTTTTTTCCTAGCTTTTCCAAACCAGTGCAAATAAACCAAATGAAATGTACATCATCTCAAAAAGTTTCACCCAAAACACAAAGAAACAAAAGGCAGGCTGGAATCTGTTGAGCACCCACCACCTGGGTGGTGGTTTCACAGTAAGCCAATATCAGGCAAGCCCATAAATATCATCCCAAATATATAAAAGAAATGTCAAAGTTTCATAGACAAGTTGCATGAACACTAGAGGTTGTGTTTACTCACCAAACCGTTTTCTTGTCCACCAATGTGGCTCTTTGATTGCTGAGAACCGAACATCAGGGTGCAGCCTGAGCCGGTCGTACAGGTCCGTGGTCCCACACTTGGGCTGGCCAATGATGTAGAAATGGGGGAGACAGCGCAGGCGGTAGTGTTTGTCCTTATAATGGTACAAGTGGTTCCAAAATACCTTCCTGAGGTAATCAAATATGGTTCGAAAGCGCTTCGAATACAGTGCATAGGAGTTTGTTGCATAAGGGTCTGTGGTTGTGTTTCCTCTGTACTCTTCATACCAACAAGGGTTCTTGCTATTTGGAAGGAATTTATTAGGAATTACTGAAAACATCTGCAACACAAAGAACAACAATTTCAGTCAAGGCAGCAAAAAATTGACAGTTATAATTTTCTAACATAACAGAAACAGTATTTGGAAAATTTAACTCTTTAATGACAAAGGTGACCTAACTTATTTCTTCTGATGACACCGGAACCAAATCCTGTATAAAGAGTTGGACTGGGAGAGGAGTACATTTAGAAATCCTTTAATTTTAAGGCCAGAAAGGACCTCAGTAATCCCCCAACTTCCCTGCAACCCCAATAATTAATTTTAAAGCCAAACATGCAATACTCAAACCAAATTATCTTCCAGGTTTTAACTCTGAAATACAAGGTTTGAAATGACTGCATTTTCAGGAAGGCACACTGGTAATCAGTTATTAGAACGTCTCCTTTCTTATTTATAATTTAAAGTGACCGGCAATTCTAAGTCAGAATGATTTTGCATGAGGCAAGATGAAATTTCAATGAGATTGTACAGCTATCAGAAGACTGCCCGTTTTTTTGTTTCAGGTGTCAGGACCATTTATAAGTAACTCATTGCTTATGCCCACAACTCAGGAGGACGCGATTTATAATATCAACTTTTCAGCTAGTGTAAATCAGGAGACTCTAGATGGTGTAAATCACCATCTAGAACATCTGAGCATATCAGTTGCTCTTGTTTTTTTTTTTTTTTATCTCAGTAAAAGATTGACCCAAAAGTCTTGAAATAAACAAGTACACAGCAGTTTCAGACACACTTCAATTCATACTCACATGTGGCTCTTGTTTCTTCAACTCTTCTAAATCAGGGCGCTGTCTTGTTATAAACTCTATCTTTGAAGTAATAGTGTCAATAATTAATTTAATGCTTGGATAATCCTTTACATATGAAATATTCATTTTAGAAGGCTGGTAATGGTCTTTCATGTCACTAAGGCTTTCATTGTCCATTAAGCTTGGATTGCTAGTAAAAGCTCCGTAATGGAAGGGAGATGGTATTAGCAACAGGCCATGCTTGGCTCCAGTCAGTATGTAGGATGCCATCACTAAAGTCATTATAATCAACCCAAATATTAAGCTGCATAGCTTCCCTTTCCTCAAGCAGAAGAATCCATTCCAGCTTTCACTGTGATCAGTCCTTACTTCCAGAACTGCAAGCAACTTCATCTGCTTGCTATCGGCGTACAAAGGGATCTTATTTTCTCCTTTGCAAACAGGACACTTCTGGTTATTGTGATTAGGTCCACGGCATCTGAAACACTGTCTGTGCAAGTCATTTGGTAATAAATGTATGCAACAATTAATGCAATACCTCATATTACTACTGTTAAACTCCTGTATTAATAAGCCAAGCACAGCCATAAAAATGTTTTTGAAGCATATGAGTCATCTTCTGTAAGTCTGAAGATATTTAATTCTTTGAGTGACTCTATGACAACTCCGCAACACAAAAGGTCAGGTTTCAACCAGAATAGTTAAAAGTACTCAGAAAACAACAAATATCATATAAAGGGAAGAAACCAAACCAACAACCAACACACAAAAATAGATGTACTGCGGACGTGGCTTCCAAGAATTTGGCTCAGTAAGAGGAAGGTGGGGGAAGTAAGAATCAGCTAGAAAACTGGCTCAAGTTTTTCCCATTGAACAAAATGAAAAGGAATAAAAATCATTACGTAGCGTGAAAATATGCAAAAAATAAAAATAATTCATTGTCCACTGATTCACACTGGAAAAGCAAATATGGGTAGAAATTCCCAGGTATTCTTAAAACAAGCGTGTTCCAAACGGGACTGCTGCTACTGGAAGCTTCATCTTCCCAGAGATGATTTCATAGACTTGCACTGTACAACCTAAAGAAAGAAAGACAAAGAGATAGATACACACAGAACAGCAGATGTAATATCTACATTCACCTTCCTTCAAAGCCATAGCAAAGTACAATCCGCCACAAGTAATTTCACAACTCTATTTGAAAGATGTCTTCTCTTTGCCCAATATATTAATTACAGCACTCATGATATTAAACCCAGGAAACGTTTGGCTTCAAGTTCACAGCCAGCTGCCCTTTCCTTTCAATCACATCAATGAAGAGCTGCTACCACAGGTAACACTACACAACTCCCCTCTGCTGCTTGCTAACCCATCCAACAGATCTTAATCTGCTCTTTAAATATGGAAGAATTTTTGGACAGTGTTCAGTAACACTGGTTTAAATATTCACCGTCTATCTGTGCGTGGGGACCTTAAATTAACTGTCCATACCCATGAAAGCAGCAATCCCATTCCCACCCCCCCAACACCTCCATTTCTGAGCATCACCCAGGACCTGGTCTGCCACAAGCCACTTTTCTGCCCTTCCACAGCCAACCCCAATATTAACCTGAATAATTACCCTGAAGGGTCAATACAAGCAGTTTCAACCATATTACGACTAAGAGTTTCAACATTGCCTCTGAAGAACAGAAGAAGCACCACCACCACCTCTGGCAAGGCCAATGAAGGGCCCCATGGACTCCACGCATGAAATATAGCACTTCTTTGCAGATAAAAACAGCAGCTGAAGGAGCTGGAAGAATTCAGGAGCACATCAGCTTTACCTGAACAGAATGATCTCTTTTGCCCTGAGGGCTCTGTATGATGAAATGCTAATTAATTAAAATTATTTTTCAGTTAATCTGTGTTATAATTAATTTCACTAGACCAGAGAATCAGCTTATTGCTTTATGAAATATCTAAAGGTCCAAAATTCACTTTTACTACTTAAATGAAAACACATTTTCTAAGTCACCTTAACCAAACTATGAGTAGAAGAAATGTTTGACAATTCACATTTACAAAGAAATAGTTTAACATCAGAGTAACACACACATACACAAAAAAAAAATCAGCACCATTATAAGTCTCATATAGGTTCAGTTCTTCCAGTTTAATTACACTACAGAAACCATGTACAAACTTTTTTCTTATTACTTGTTGCCAGTGGCTCCCTCTTTGGACCCACGGTGTTTGCTCCTTCTCTACAAAATTCCATATTTCCTTTTAAGGCTCAGAAAAGCTGCTTCTTTTCATTGTTTCCAAACATCTCTTTTTCCTGTCCTATGGCGCTCTTAAACTCCATTACAAATATTACCAACTCAAGGAAAAACCATGTTAACTACATTTTTGACAGTTGAGGAAAAGGCTGTAGTAGGAAGCTGATACAAGTGAAAAAAAAAAAAGAAAAAAAAGAAATATGCTTAGGCTACAGTAAAACTGAGATGTTAATCACACTAGTCATGAGGGAAAATTTAAAGTCCCACCAGCAACCATAACTCTGCCAGCTTATGCATATGCACTACAACAGGCTGCTTAATTAGATGATCAGTTTGACGACCTACCACAGGGCAATATGACATATTGTTCAGCTAATAGAACAGAGACGTTGCTTTTCTTTTCTTTGTGTGCCTTTTTTTTTTTAAGTAACTGCTACTTGCAAACATATCATTTTACATTATTTTCCACTGTCATGTTCATGTAATAAAAAAACCCAACTGTAATAAGCACATTAAAGTGAGGATATAATTCTCCACTGCCATTCCCTTCTTTTTTATTTAAAATTTCTTGGTAAAGTTCATTCCCTAGCCTTTTACTATGCAATCAAGGATGTTCACCAGAAGGCCAGGAACCTTCTCCAGCATAAGCAGCCCTCATTTTCCTCATCCACCCCGAGAAATCAAGACATCTACAGCATCTTTTTGTTGTTGTTTCTTCCATTCAATGTTTCCAGTAGTCATAATCACAGCTATACTTCATCTTTCTTTCTTTATTTATTTATTTATTTCAATATAGAAAGCAGAAGGATGTGAACTGCAGGCAGAATAAAGGCTCTGAGATTTGAGTTGGTAATAAACCATTTATGTCTTTTTATATTTTAGTTGCAAAACTGCTGTCAGTTCACTGGCAGAATATTACTCTCTTTACACAACAAGCTGTGTCTTTGTATATTGTTGAATAATGTAGCATGTAATTTCCTCTTGTTGAAAAGAATGGTGAATTATTTATGATCATGTCTATATGGTATTTGTCTGTTGTACATAAATGTATAACAGCCCTAACCACAAGGCAGAAATCAACCTAACCCTTTTTGTCCAAAAAGCAAATCCTCCTCGTAAAAATGAGAATACTTTGGGAACCTCCTAAGTAGGAAGCATGGATATAAGAGATGACACACGGTGGAATAGGAAAAAAAACGCACAGTTATCTTAGATTTCAATATATTCCTGCTGAAGCCAAGGGGACCTGATCCACTCTTTCAAACTGAAGCAGACTCAAGATAACAAATATATTTATATCCAACAGAGAAGTTAATAGCAACCAGGTGAGACCTTGTCCTTGCTCATTTCCCTGTGCAATTCCATCAGAGGAGGAGCCGTTGGGTGCCCAGGCTGCAGGAGGGAAGGCTGGCAGGTACCATGTGCAGGTACCACAAAAGCAAACAGCACAAGGCAATAAACAGCACAATAAACTACTGAAAATGCTGTATCTGCCATGTCATTGCCTTACAGGAAGCTAAATAGGGTAAAAAGATAAATTCTGCCAAAAATAAAATACGCAAGATTGTTCATCATTCACATATAGACATATTTAAAATTCTGTTTTCTTTCTTTTAAATAAACATTTCATAAAATTCCTCCCCTTTGTCTTAAAGGGCTGTAAGGGAAGACAGTAACCAAAATGGCTATAAAAAGAAATTACTTTCATATGTTCAGTCATATAACTAAGATTTTCCTCCTCTATGAATAAGATAAAACAGATGGAAAATATTTTACATGCACACACATCTCTGGACATCTAAGTTTATGACCTATTTTTCAGGTCATCAGCCTGAATACTTTATGTGCTTTCCCTTTTTTCCCTCCCCCCCATAATTCTTTAAAATATAGCTAAAGCAAACTTTTGCTAGTACTTGTAAGAGTAAATTTTATACTAGCCTTGTTACTTTTAATCATATTCAGCTTTTCCTCCTACCACGTGAAAGAGTGGCATGCTGCTAACCTAATATAAACACACTTCAAGAACACCAGTAACACATTTCTCAGCTTGATGTATAACTGTTTTCCCTGTTTGATGTCAATGGAGCTACAGCACTTTGTTTCCTCTCTTCACACAATATAATTAAAATGTGGAGCTCATTGAGGCCAAAAGTATGAATGCATTTGAAAAACGCTAGACAACTAATGGAGAATAAATCTATCAATGGTTGCTATCCTCAATTCCCAAAAGCCTGAAAGGGATAGGGATCAGAAAAATCTATTAATAACTGTTCTTACACACTTTCACTGAGTATTTAATACTGTCAGGGAGGGACAGAAGTGTCTGAGCCAGTTGAAGATTTGAGCTAAGATTGTCCTGTTGGGCAGGTCGTAGTCTGAATTATGGATTTCTAAGACAAGTTAGAAAACAATCTACCAGCTCTCAGGTTAAATGGGATGAAGCCCAGGCAAAGCATGCCTCTCAGCTAGAGCTCCCATGGACAGGCCCTGCAGTCTCATAAAACACATTTTCTTTTTTCTTTCTGTTCATTTACTTATTGCTGCTCACATCAGGCATCACATCAAGGATTTGTATGTTGATGTCCTTATTAGAGCAGAGAAAAATGGACTCTTTTTCCCAAGTAAAAATAAAAAAATCCCAAACAAACCTGAACTATTAATATGTGGAAACACAAGAACACTCCATGTTCTTGCTCTGTTACTTCCTTTATGGGAAGACCTTCATCTGCTGTGATGTCTGTAATTTTTCTGTGTGATGAGAAGCGGTTGCACCACGAGAAGATACTTCAGCTTAAGCATCACGCAAGGTAGAAAAGTGGAACATATCCTCTGCAGCAAGTAGCCCTTGCTACAGATGCAAAAAACCCAAACCCATAAGCACCTTTAGCAAAAAAAAAAAAAAAAAAAAAAATAGGCAAAAGATAATACCAATGGATCTCATCTGAAGATCAACTTCTGAAGGAGCACATGGCTCCTAATTTCATACTATCTAATTCCATTGTTTGGATAAAACAACACAGAGGTTACTCATAGTCTCCCAATTATTTTCCCTAATCTGGATAAATATTCTTACTGCCTAAGTACCTTCCCTGTCAAACCAGGGAGATTTGTTTAATCCAAATTCTCGGTTTGCACTGGTGATGTTTTTTGAAATTTAAGAGCAAATCTAATCCCACAACCTCCACAAACACTCCAGAAATTAACTTCTCTCAGGTAATATTTCACTCTCAAGAACTCCTGTGAAGACAGGGCTGTCATTAGTCACCAGAAGATGTAGGTCTCTAAGTGAAACGCTGCCCACAAGCATAACATGATAAACTTCCCATGACTCACATGAAGAGGAATGGAAACATGAAAGGGCAGAGTAAAACCTTCATAAAATTTTCATATGAAAAAAAAGCCCAGCAATACTTAGTAGCACTGCAGCACAACCACGTAATTCCTTTTCCACTTCTCCATCACCCATTGCAACATGGCCCACGGCAGTGGGCAAAGGCTTCCTGCTTGTACATCAGCAATTCTTCAGCCAGATACAGAAAAAAACCTTGCAAAACTTTACCATTACAGACATTTTTTAGCTCTCGAGTTACCTGGAAGGGTCAAGGATTGAACCAGACTACAGGCTGCACAATGATTTTACTCTCAGACATTGTCTCTTCAGAAGGAGCCAAAGCATTTGTACGAGTGTGGTGGAATATTTGTACAGCATGAAGAAGTTCATCCTGTGAGTGGGCAAGTTGTACTGTTTTAATAAATAAACAGTACAAGTACTAAACACCTGACCTAAAAAAGCAAAAGAAAACAAGCTCAGGAAAGGAGAGGAATAGCCATAGATTTTTCTCTATCCTGCTTTTTTGTACACATTTGGCTCCTCAAGTTAACATTTTGGGAAATAAACTTTTCCTGAACTCAAATCCATTTACCTCAGAGAAACCAACAAGCTGCCAGAAAGAAGATATGTCAATAAAATAAGAATCATGAATCACTGACCTCTGCGACCTTCTTGCAAAAAAAAAGAAAAATAAAGAAAAAAGCTATTGCAGTGGTATAGAAAAGCAGCAGGACTTAGAAAGCTCAGCAACCTCCTGCAGACTGAAGTTATGTAAAGCACCACTATTTGCTTCAAAAACCTGGTTTTAAAAAAAATTAAAATAAATCAACAAACGCAAGTCCCAAGAAATTATATAAACTCACTGCAAACATTTTTTAAGGCAATCACTTGAAAAAACAGTCCCATTTTAAAAGCTGGAATATCTGGTCATAACCCACAATTACACATTGAACCTGCTGAACACTTGTTCAAGTGTAAAATATTCTTTAAAGGACCAGGTTCTAAAGCCTTTTAAAGCCAAAGAAACCCTCCTGAATCACCTCTAAATCAGCAATCTCGCCTAAATAACAACTGTGGCTTATTCCATAACCCAGCTGGTTTCCTTCCTAAGATCTAATCCCAATGTGCTCTGCTCCTTTTTCATCAATATACTTCCAAAGAAAATGTGAGAATGGAAGAAATGACACCCTCCATTTGAAAAAAAGAAGTTAAAAATCAGCAAACTCCCCTAAAAATCAGGCCAACCATAGTCATTTCAGTCAAATAAGGACCCACTCCTATTATTTGTTGTGCAATGCTTAGGAAATAGTTACCAAGCTTGAATCATCATTTAATTAGGGCATGAACAGTGCCTGAATAAAAATATTATTTGAATTGAGGAAAAAAGTTGGGGTACAGGGAAGGGGAGCAGAAGACTGTCTTGGACCAGCCACAGCAAGGCCATGCCTTTCCCTAGAAACCTGTTAATTACACCTGAAGTCTTGCATGGGTTCCTAAAAATTACCTGTCTTGTGCTTCTAAGAGGCCAATCCACATGTTTTGACGTGCTCTTGTTTGATTTAACTTGAAGATGTGAAAATAATAGTTAAGCTTGGTATTACCCATTTTTCAATTGAAACTATTTTTCAGTGGAAAAAAAAACCACAAAAAAATTAAACTACTTTTGTAGTTTTGGGGTTTTTTTTTCCTTTCTATTTCACCTGAGTTAAATCACTTAAATCAGACCCATCATTTATTTTTGGGCTTCTTGCAGAATAAAAAGTCCAGACAGGAAAATAAAACCAAACCAAAGCCACCCAATCTCTGTCTTCTGATAAACCCCAAACTATATGATGGTCTCCCAATTAAATCTAAACTACGATACAGGTTTAGGAGATAACGGACTGGTTCCTCCATGTTTAAGGCAGGGATGAGATCTCACTAATTCCTCCACAGTAACATCTGCCTCGGATCTACACAAGGTCATTCTCCAAAAGCTATTCCCGTGCAGGATTTATATGGAACGTTTTACGAGAACTGAAGAGAAGTGTAGGGATTTGGGGCATCGGTGCTGCAAGGGCTTCTCCAGAAACACAGGTCCAAAAGCCCTTGAAGAAAATAAATCATCACTGCCAATCACCCAACCTATGGGACCACACATCCCAGAGTGATGAATCTGTCACTCTGTGTATTTAAGTCCTTCCTCTTGTACAAATGTGGAGCAAAGTTCTGTTCTCATGTATTTGCAAGGATGCTCAGAGCAGAATTTTGCTTACAGTACATGCTGGCTTCTTAACTCTTCATCAAAACCTGCTGCCCATGATGCGTAACATCTCTAGCAATTCATCTTTTCACTTCATTTCTATTCATCTCACATAGTGTCTTGCCACAGGAACACCAACAGATTTATATTGAATATGAAAAAAACTGCACACTGTAGAAAAACGTTGTCTTTACACAAATTACTCCAGTACTTGTCTTCTCACAGAAAAGCCATTTTAAGCCAGTTGTAGAAATCTTTATGCATAGTTGAAGTTTAGCATCTTTTCTGTTTGTTTTTGATTTCCATAGCAAACAACTTCCCAATATATCCTCCACAGTCCTTGAGGTCAACCCATTAAAAGAGAGATAAATCAATGCATCCATCCTGTGGGGCTCACAGATTCATCTCCCAAACATCTGGAACCAGATTAAGAAGTTCTGGTATTCAGAATACAACCAGAATTCACATCTATTTAACAAACAAACAAAAAAAAACCCAAAACAACAATAACAACAAAAAAACCACACCAAAAAACCCCCACAAAACAGTCAGCCTCTCGTTAAATTAATCTGATCACTAATTGCCAGAACAGATATAAAATACTGCTGCTAATTTTTAGCACCAGTTAACTGGGAGTTAACTTTTATGCCTTGTTAAGAAAAAGTGTTTTTTCTTAAATCTCCAGAGACATCCAATGTCAAAAATAAGATGAAAACAGACATAAAAGGTTAAATCACTTCTTCAGTGATTTAATTCAGTGATTAAATCACTTATTCGGTGATTTAATATCAGTAAGAATGCTTCAGTCTGAATTTGCTGTATTTATATTCTTTTGTTATGAAGAAAAAGGTAAATAACCAAAGAGCTCACAGTAAAGGATTACCCAAAATACAACTTCCAGTGCAGAGAGCAGACGCGATAAGGCTGGTCTTGCCACCAATGTTTTTATTACATTTTTAATAAGATCAAAACAGCCGCTGAAGTTTCATTCCCAACACAGGATATCACATTACTTTACAATAATAGAAATTCTTACCTACATGTTCTTTCAAGGAATAAATCACACTATTCTCCCACAAATCAGCCAAATTCCTCTTGCAAGCACTAATGCAACAGGGAAACAAGACGCATGAAGGCTGAATCTGTTATGAAACTCTTCCACTCCAGATATTTTTAACGAATTAATCCAGGGGGTTTGGGGGTTGGCAGGCGGGGAAAAAAGATATATCTAAATACAGCTCTGTACACCCTGCAGTCAGGCTTTAATCAAAAATAAATAAGTACTTATCTTCCAAAAACTCCAGAGGCAAAGAATTGGTCTAGTATTGACAGAGTTCACTTATCAAATGTGGGTTGGTGGGGTTTTTTTGTTATGCATTTCTTCCTGACAGCTGCCCATCCTGCTTCATTTCCAGGCTTCCAACTCTGCTCCACTGTTGGAGTCACTGGACAGATACCACTATAATTTACTCAAATAGCTCTTCTGGAACAACTTGCTCAATAGAGATATGGGGTTTCCCTTTGTGCCAACCTCGGCTGGGTGAGGAGAAAACACTGGTTTTCATCACCTTATCTGAACACAGGGAAATGGCTCCACACAGCCAATTTCTCTGTGTTGGATACAACGTGAGATTCAAGTGACTGCCTCAGATTTAGGCATCTGCCATCCACACCTCTAGGATACCAAAGCCTCCTTGTGCTAAAGGAAAGCAAATTTTCACATGGAGACTGCCAGCTGACTCTCGTTTGAGGAAGAGATGGAGAACCAACGTAGCAGGAAGAGATCTTTCAGTGCTGAAGATTTATTTTAAGCCCAGGTCTTTGTCTCTTGCATGGATTACTGGTCCAGAACCAGCACGTGGGAGAAAAATGTTCTGAGAATATTTCCACTGGTCCTGCCAAGCATTTTCAGCCTCGGCATGCTGCAAAAGAGTGGGCATTCACAGTTATGTTGCTCTGATTACCATCTTGTTCTTTTTACACATTTGATTTTACTTGATTTTAGCAGCTGCTACCTCAAGTTGATTTAAAGCGAGAAACATTGCTTTCCACCATCTGAAATCTAATACTTACTGCCACTGTGCAAGTGGTATACTGTATGAATTGCTAAATCTTGTGGGTTGTGAGAGATCAGCTGCTAATTTAAGGCTGGTTTTCAGGGATGAATAACGTTATATGGAATAAATGGAATATGCATAACATAATGCCTTTGGTGCCTGTTTATCTCATGGTGTGGTAAAATGTTTTTGCATGCAATAATGCAACCAAATGGTATCTACCAGAATTCATTTGATATACCTTCACGCTTCATAAATAAGCACTCTTTCTGAAGGGGATCAATCTATCTGATACTAAACACTGCTTTAAACACAATATTGTTGTGACAATTCAAGAACAACGTATATGCTAACAGCTGTTCATTTGATTTTTAGTGACTGCAGAGGGGTTTTCCTCCACCTCCAAAGTAAATTTTCTCCATAAACTTTACTATCTTAGCACAGTCATCTGAAATTTTTTGTTGTGACTCATATACAGTCCCTTCTCCATGAGACATACATTTAAATGGGTGGAAAAACATATCTCATCTGTACATAAGTACTGTGTAAGTACTTTTTCATGAATAGGGCATTTCATCTTTCATCCAGTGCTGAGTGGGTGAAAGGAAACATACGCAGCTGCATCCTGAAAAGACAAACTCAGTATTAGAGTCTGTCATTAAAGTTTCTTGTACATTCAAACAAAAATTAGTCAACAAAAACTATTCATTGATGACAAATCACAACTGTGGCTTTGTTTCAATACTTTAAAAAAACACAACTGTGTTCCATGCTTAGCAGTAACTTTTATAAATGTTCAAAAACTTTAATTCTTTAAGCAAAAACACAGCAGATAAATCTCAGCCCACTGAAGTACCAAGAGGCTATTTGCTCCAAAGTGAAGTAAATTCAAAATTCAAGTGAAGATACCCAAAAAGATGTATTCTCAAGAAATTGCTCATCAGTTACCTCTGTAAGAGTAACACAGTATCACCAGGTAAGATTCCCGCTGGTAACTACAGCTAATTAAGCAAGATCCTTCTGTTATAATCTGTTATATTGCTTTCAGCATCTTAGAAAAACATTTATTCTGCGTAAGTCAAGCAACGTTTACTCCCCAAGCCTTCTCCTACTTCTCATGAAGTTTTGTGGAAGGTTTAGAATCCACCACTCATCCATATCACATGCTCTCTAACTACACAGAAGTTAATAAATTCTTACGAATTAGCTTACAAGATATCATCATTCTGAAGAGGTTTCTGCATGGCTGTACTCTGTTTTCTATTGCTATTAACATAATATCTTTAGAGGCAGAGCGTATACTTCATATGGAACCTAATGGATTAAACACTCAATATTGTCCTCTCTTCTGTCTTTAGATCATCACAGCTAAAGAACACTACTTCTATCACACACTTCAAAGAAATTCAAATACATTCATTTACTGATTGCCACTATTACAAGTGAGAGAATTTGTTTCACTCTTTTATCAGCTTCTCAAAAAAATTAATAATATATATATTAAAAAAAAAAATCACAGCTCTTCCATTTTCATAACACGGTAAATTCTAGCCCAGTAAATTTGCAAGTGCAGTAATACAACAGTAATTAAAAAAAAAAAAAAAGAAAAAATAGCCATGCTGTGTATGAGACCAAATAAGTAAAACCCATAATAAGAATAAATCTGTTCCTCAGCCATTGAGTCTCTGACTCCCTTGACTTGACTGTGTATTCCTGCAGGTTTTGCTTGTGTTTGGCTTCAGTATGTTTGTTTTCCACTTGGAAAGAACACAACCACAAATACCATGTCATGCTTCATGTTGCACTTAGCTGGACTGCAGATTGTAAACAAACAAGATAAAAATCTGAGAACTTTCTTTATTGAAATTCCATGGAAAGAAACCAGAGGGGGGGGGGGGACCAAACGAACAAAACAAACCCCAAAACCAACCAACTCTGCAGACTGATGAACACACCAAGAAAAATCTGGCACGCACTCCCTCACACCCTGCCTCTCCTGCAACATTTTCTGCAAGATAAGGGCAACATTTAGTCTAGAAAACTAGATGGTCTTTATTTGTGGCGCAGAGGCAATCCAAGGCAAGCTGGCAAGAGCAGTTTCAGGCACTGCAAGCCCTCTGCCCTGTGTTACATCCTCTACAGCAGAAGTCCCAGAAGAGCAAAGCTGCCCTGACCCCACTGTCTCTGGCTTCACAGAATCACAAAATCACAGAATGATATGGGGTTGGAAGGGAGCTCTGGAGATCATCTAGTCCAACCCCCTTGCCAAAGGAGGGTCATCTAGAGCAGATTGCACAGGAGCATTATTAAACTTTGATAATAAAAGCAAATCAGAATAAAACCATACAGTTACATGTTTTTTTCTTCCTTTACATGTGAAACCTTGATTTTGAAATTATTCTTACTTTTCCTCTTAAAGGTTACTTGTACAGGGCTAAACTATGCCCTGGAACAGACAAAATATATTCTCCAAACATGAATGTTTAAACACAACGTATATATTATTTCATTAATATTTTTATATAGAAACTTCTGTCCAACCTGAAAAGCTAATTAAATGAGTAAAGGCAGTAGTTTCCTTGCAAATGTTTGTGCCATACACAGCAGATTCGGGGGGATGCCAGAGTCCACTCAAATATATCTTGGAATTTGCCTGACGTCCACTTGCATCAGACCCTTGGGGCACAGACAGTACTCACTTTATAGGAATAATTCCTTATGGCAGATGTCAGAGCACTTTTCGATTTGTGGATGATAAAATGACAGAGTCCTGACGTGAGCTACCCGTCATACTTACTATCCATACCTAACCTACTACCATATGACATTAAAAGGTAGAAATCCAAGAAAAATCCACATCTCCCAACTCACCATGCAGTATCTCATTACATGGGGATTGAGGAACTTCGAACAAAATTCAGATACATATTGTAGAAGATAATATGTCACTGGCAACCCAGTGAAGTCACAGAATCACAGATTGGAAGGGGTTGGATCAGGAGATCATCCGGTCCAACCCCCAAACCAAAGCAGGGTCACCCAGAGCACAGGTTGCACAGGAATGTGTCCAGGTGGGATTTGAATATCTCCAGAGAAGGAGACTCCACCACCTCTCTGGGCAGCCTCTGCCAGGGCTCTGCAACCCTCACAGGAAAGTTCCTCCTCATGTTTAGGTGGAACCTCCTATGTTGGAGTTTGTGCCCATTTCCTCTTGTCCTGTCCCTGGGCACCACTGAGAAAAGCCCAGCCCCATCCTCCTGACACCCACCCTTAAGTAATTATAGGTGTTGATCAGATCCCCCCTCAGCCTTCTCTTCTTCAGATGAGAAAGACACTTTATTTTTAAGAATAAATCGTCTTTCTTTATTTAAATAAACCATATAAGGCAGACAACATTGAATCTAAGTTTCCCCAAACAACCATACTAAATGGAGAAAATCTCAGTCTTTCCATAAGTTCAAAAAACACAGAGGGTAATTTTTCCAGAGTTCCCAAGCTGCCATCAAACTCCCCATCCCAGAGCTATGACGGGACCCTGCTGCACGATGGCAGCAGTGATCACTTTTTGGGTCCAAAGCCAGCAGGTGGCATTTTCAGAAGAACGGTGCAAGACCATCAGCTAGGAAGTGAAACCCTTGGTCTCAAAAACAACTCTCAGTTAAGATCACTGGAGCCCTCATTAATATGATTGGTTTCGTATTAGTTGCTAAAACACTAATTCACTCCATTTCTATTACTTCAGGAGTGCTTTGCTCGCCTCTATTTTTGCTCGAGCATAGAAGAAAGAGGGGAAAAATGTCTGTGTCATATACTCTGCCTGCAGGTAGCAAATGCCAACTAGAGCACATTTGTCACCACAGATGAAAAATGAAGGTAGGTAGTCTTTCAAACAGACTGCTCCCGAGGACCCAAACAGAAAAGAATTTGGAGAGCAACTCCCACATCATTCAATCAGAGCGACGGATTTACATCCTCTAACCTGCATGAGATCCAGAGAGCGACTACGACTCCATTCCAAACTGAAGTCCGAGGTAGAAGACACATTTAAAACATAAAAATATGCTACAGTACTATCACTGGGAGAAAAAAAAATAAATCCCAATTCAAACCACTAATTGTTACCCTTCAAGAAACAACCCAACTTTCAGGTTTTCTGCTTTGAGTCCAGAAAATTAAACTTCCCCTTTCTAATGGTGCTGCCTGTGGTACAGACCGAAAAAGAAATGAGCACGAGGCTTATGTCACCATGGAGCAGGAAAAGGGTCTACACCTACCAGTTGAGCATCTCTGGTAAAGGGAGGAAAAAAACCACGACCCAGATCACAAGCCCAACACTCGCTCTCGTGGGTGAGCCATTAGTCACCTCATCCTGGTCACTGATACTGGTCACAGCCATTTGGGCCAGGAAAAACAGCTTTGGACTGGGTCCCGAGTGCTACCTTCCCACTTTAGAGACATAACCCTATCTCTCTATCTACCTATCTTTATTTACACTCTTCTTTGAAGCCTTAAAGACCTGAGGATGAATTGCATCATTCTAGAAGTGGCTGCTGTCTTCTCATTCCAGAAGTAGTCCTTCCCCTCTCTACAAGAACTTCCACCGTGCTTTCAGTCCTGCATGACTTTTAGGACCCTTCTCACTGCTTTTGACTTGGCTGAAGATGAATTTATATTTAAGCTGCTGGTTAAAGTGTCTCTAATGATAGTGCAGTTCATAATAATAAAACTGTCCTTTCCCTAAAATGTACTTTCATCCTTTTGAATATGTAGTAAGCCTATTAATTATTTTCTTAAATTCTGAATTTCAAGATGTCACTGCTGACATTTAAGGCTCCTCATAAAAAAAATGCAAGTCTATCTTCTCTGTGAGAAAGAAGTCTATACAATCTATTTTAAGATGAAAATATTTATCAAGGAAGATAGTTCCCAATTTTGAACACAAACAGAAACAAAGCCACTTATAGCAACTGGCTACTTTTTTTATCTTTTACATCCCAAGGGTGTACTCCTCCCCAGCACAGTGATGGACAAAATAAGTGACATCTGGTGGCTATGTGCTGTAATATAATAAGGTAATTCATTTCAATGCTGCTAACCAATTCAATTTTTAAGTTTGCTACTTCTTAGTAAAGCTTCTTAGATGTTTTATGTATTTATTTTGACGCAGATACTTCTGAGACTTCTAGGCATCAGGATCCCCACGCACAGTGACAACTGCTGTTATCTAATTAAAGTGGGATTGCCATATTCACATCAGGAAAAACATGACTCCAAAAAGGAATTAGCAAAACTGCACAAAGATTTATCTGGGCAACACCAGCGAGACCCAGCCTGCGAACACACAGCCTGCACAGAATTTTGCAAAGGAAATCCTCCAAGTGCTCAAAGTAATTAACATCAACTCAGTTTTCCCTGAACTGTTTTTCATTAGATTTTAATTAAACAACAAAAAAAAAAAAAGAAAAGAAATGTCTGATTTCCATTCTGAGCCTAGTAGCATCCTGTTTTACAAAGGTGAAACAGCTTTTCCACTCTTCGCACCGTATCGATCCTTAGCGATGGTCACATCTAATCCATCCAAGCCTCCTGCACCTAAATTCTGCACTCCAGGCATGAAGCAATTACAGCTCCTCTTCTAACTCCTACAGCCCAGAAATAAAGTTCCCTTTTAGAAAGCTGTAAGCCTCCCTTGGATAATTAATAAATATACTGTCAGTCAGCTACAGTCAAAATTACAGAATTGCCAGTGCTGTAATTTCAAGGCTTGTAACACCAATTTCTTCAGTAATAAGTATTTATGGAAAAAAATATCTGTAAACACTATCTAACAGAAATCAAATGGAATATAAACAGAGTCTAAATATTTATCAGCAGAGGAAGTTCAAAAATATCACTGTAAAAATAAAGCAGATGACAGGCTAAATCCAGAGCCATTGAATGTTCTTCGAAGGATGTGCTGGGAGGAACTTCATTTTCAGTTTGACACCGCTAAACCAAATGAATTCCTTCCTCCTATTCAATTGCTACATAAAAATCCTTGATACCAAAAAGACAAAGCTAAAAATGTTCCTCAACCCATGCCTGAATGCTGCACTTGATGCAAAAGACTGCCCAGATTCCTACCCACGCAATGCAGTACTGCAATACTTCAAATAAAAGTTAGACTTTGGGGCTTTCCATCACTTTTAAGGCCTAAATATCCTTCACAAGAATATCCACCTGCACGGTCAGTTTCCCTGAGCTCTGAAATGGGCACATGTCTACGGTATCCCAATAAAAGGGGACCTCAGGGATAACAAAACTACTGATGTATTATTTCAAAGAGATCTGTTCTTTCCTTTTCCCATACCCTCATCCCCACCAGACGTTATCTTCACCTTAACGCTTCCTGGCTGAGCTAAAGAACATACACACAAAGTACAGCTGAATGACTTTGGCTCATCAAGAAGAAAACTTTTTAAGATCCCATTTCAATTTATTTTTTTTTTAAAATCCTGGCATGCTGAAGTCAGCAGGAAGACATTTCATTGACTTTAATGAAGCCAGAGGTTCATCCTGAGAATTGCTGTTTGGAATGAACACAGCATTTATATTACCTCATTTGAAGCCCTCAATTTTTTTGCTAAATGCAACATAACGATATTTCCTATTTCAAAATTATTTGCTATCTTTAAAAATACACAAAGAAGGTTATCAAAATATACTGCAGTGTAAAATTTTTAGTGATTAAGGTTGGGATATTCTTGTTTCAGTAACAGGCAAGTATTTGTAATGCATAAACATATGTTGTCATAAAGTTTTAGTTCATATTCTAATACTAAAAATCTAGGAATTGGAATAGACCAACAAAAATCACTGTTGATATTTACATGCTTCCCTGTATTTTCACAGTATGCATTTAACAGTTTGGGTGGTTTGTTTTTTTTGATTTATTATCCAATGTACTAGTATAGCAAAATAAAAAAAAAATAAAAAAAAAAAAGGAAAACTGAATAGATTACAACACTACACCCACTTAATAGGTACCATTAGAAGAAAAAGCTATCAAAACTCAGCAGAAGCTTTTTATGCATTCCCTTGTATTACACCAAAATGAGTTATTGCAACAATCCAGCTCCGATACCAAAGAAGAATACTCAATTTTTAAAGCTGTATGTAGAAATATGTAGCAGACGATTTGAAGTCATCTAAGAGGGATATTTTACCCCTAGAGTTACTGAAATCTGTATTATTTTTTTTTTAAATAGTAGTAGGGACTTAAAAAGCTACTGACCGTGAAGTGCAGACCTCTGCCCAAGTGTCCCAGCCTTACCTCCACAGCCACACACTTCATGCAGGAGAGGACTCTGAACTTCTCCAAAACAACCAGAAAACATTTCCAGTGCCTACAGTTTCGAAAAACCAGATTCTGGTCCCCCCCATTCACCAGCGAAAACCAAGAGCTGAATTACTCCTGATCTACCCTAATGCAAGAGAAATCCACGTGGGATTTCCATGGATACCGATATCTATTCCATTTTACTATGCAGTGTAATCTTAATTTTGCTGATCTGCTTAGTAATATTCAAAAATCTTCTCTGAAGAGTTAAACACTTCAGTACTTAAAATAGCCTCATGTTAGACAAAGGAATTTTTTGCTCTTTTCATAACGAGAGGGATGAGCTGAGGTTCTACTGTTCCCTTCTGTTCACCTCTCACATCTCATTTCTTGTTGAAACTGTTTTAAAGCTGGTATAAATAGCTTTGCAAAGTAATTCTAATACTAAATGTCAAGAGCGATAGTGGTTTCATTTTGATTTATCCTTATCTGTTCCTCAGGCAAGTTAATCCTCAACCTGAGATACTGTTTTCATAGCTCTATAATTTATGAAATTTTTCATCTAAATTATTTACTTTATGAATGGCTCCAATGAATTCCTCAGGGAGTAAAGCTGTAATAGTCAATGCTGAAGTGCTCAAGAACACGTTTTTGTCTTCGTTAAATGAAGAGACCACCACTGTATCTTGTCTTGTAATTTATAGTGATAGCCTTTAACGCACAGCAGTGCTTTTACCCAGCCTTTTTATCTGACCTCTGCACTTGGAATAGACATGGTTCCAACCCAGATATCTCAGTGTTATCCCAGGTTGGAGCTCCAGGGAGCCACAAAACAAGTAAAAACTCCCTGATCCTGAAGCACAACCTCCCAGCGTGAACCCATCTTCCTCCAGGGACATGAACTGGCACCAGCTTGGGGTGGGCTCAGAACTTGATGTACACGTGCAACCTGCTCCTCTTCCACATCAACAAAATCCAAAATCCCTTCCAGAAAGGGCCCTGAGAAATTCTCTCAGGTTTCAGCAGTCAAGCCAGAAGGATGAACCATACAGCAGCAACCCTACAAACCAGTGACTGGAGACAGAAGAGGACAACCGCTGGCCTGCCATGGTGAAACAGATCTGCCAAAAGCTGAGCTTTCAGAGCAATCCTTGAAAAGCCTGGAAATTCTAGATTCATTACCCATTTCACTCATTTAATATTATCTATTTAACATTATCAGCTTAATATCCATAGCTCAGGTAGAAGACAGATTTCTCAACTAACAAGCAGCCAAAAATCAAAGAGGCTGGAAAGGAATATTAGATAAAGTGCTTGATGGACTTGGAAAAAGAAAAAAAGAAAAAAAAAAAAGCGTTTTTAAGACCTGTTAAAGGATTTTTGGGAGATGAAGTTCCCCTGTGAAGAGCTGGCCTTGCAGGCAAAGCCATCTCATTAGGTGATAGATACTCCTAATAATTTGTTAAACTATCCTTTGCCATCTCCTCACATTTCTAGCTTTACACAGTCAAACCTCCTGGCTGCACCACTCAAACTGCATTCTCCTTCTTTGGATCAGTAAATTCTGGCACTCCTAGGCCATTATATCCTAGTTTAGGCACAGCAAAGTTAACATTGGGCTCTTACATTTCTTCAAATCATGTGCAAAAACTTCCAGAAACCTGATTTCTATTACTATTTTCCTGAGGTCTCCCCTATTTGTTGGTATCTCACTACTGATTTGGTGCCAGATCTAAAGCACTTTCACTAAGTGCTTTTTTTCCTTTATCCTGTTCCAAGATCTGGACTTTAACTGGACTTGGAGAGCATATGAGGACATTAGTATCTTCAATCAACTGCAGCCATCCGATACTACAAGCTTGGAACTAACATGCTGCCCAATTTCACAGCCCTCTCTCAACACTACCATCTACCAGGCTTCTTCCATCCCCTAAGTACATGTTACAGGTAAATCTTTATTATTTTTTCCTATGTATCTTACATGAGTTTGCATTTTGTCAAAGCAATCTTATCTTGATTTGTCTGTACATCTTTGAATCTTACATTTTATCTTCACTCTTTTTTGTTTGTTCTCCCACTTCTTCCCAGTTAAAAGTCACCTGTAACATAATGACTGCTGTTACTTGAAAGAAATGTCCTTCCCTATATTCCATGTGGTCCTGAGAAGTCACCAGGTCTAACTTAAACTTGGCAGATTTAAGCCATACACCAATATGTGCAAAAAAAACAATAATACAAATGTCTTTTTCGATCTCATCGGTTTTTCTATTTTTATGGTAAAATAGCAGGGTACATTCACCCACACTGAACATCAATTTTTTTTTTTTTTTTTTTTTACAGGAAAAAATATCTCCTTGTAAAACATATTTTTTCCTACTGGAAGGCGTGAAGCTAATTTAAAATGTCAGTTTTAGTATTTTTGCTATTTAGGTACTGATCTGCACCTTGTACAGTGAGAAGCGACCTACCTTAGATACAGAGTTGACATAAAAGCCCCCACACTTATTTATAAAATACTGTGCATATTTGATGAGTTGAAATGACAGCACATCAAGTTTTAGAATAAAGTGTATTTAGTAGTGCTTGGTATAAAAGAATAAAGGCGTGTGTCACTTCCCTCTCTCTCCATCACCACATTTCTTCACACAACTGTGTTCTTTCCAAAGGAACCCCATTGGGCAGAAGGCAGCACCTTGGCAGTCAAGGGTCTTCCACCATTCCTGAGGCTGCAGGGGCTTTAGCTGCTCTCTATAAACCAAGGGAGGAAGGTTTGCTGCACCAGTAGCTCAAAAAAAAAAAAAAAATTTTCTTTCTGGGGCTGGGGTATCTTATGCTAGCCATCGAGCATGCATTTCAGCCAGGTGAAGAGAAGACTGAGAGGAGATTTCATCAATGCTTATCAATATCTAAAGGGCAGATGTCAAGAGGGTGGACCAGTGGCACCCAGTGACAAGACAAGAGGTAACAGGCACAAACTGGAACGTAGGAAATTCCATCTGAACATGAGGAAAAATGTCTTTGCTTTGAGGGTGGCAGAGCCCTGGAACAGGCTGACTAGAGAGGGTCTGGAGTCTCCTTCTCTGGAGATATTCAAACCCTTCCGGATGTGTTGATATGCAACCTGCTCTGGGTGACCCTGCTCTGGCAGAGGCTTGGACTAGGTGATCTCCAGAGGTCCCTTCCAACCCTTACCATTCTGTTATTCTGTGAAGCTATTATGGGAATCCTAAGAAGCTGGATCTGGGAATGGGAAGAGGCAGGACAATGGGTTGGTGAGTCCATGACCTCTGGTGTGCTATCACGAGGGGAACAGAGATTGAACATTGGGACAGAATCACTCACTCCTATTCACATTCATCATCACATCTGGTGTCTCATCACCATCACCAACTTGTCATTGCTGTCAGCCTCTGGTATCCAACTGAATATCATTTTTCTTTCTCTTTTTTCTCACTAGGTACCAGGCACATCACCCGATTATCTCCTCCTTCCAGAGGATGCCACACTCCTTAAAACTAGTGCTTACAAACCGCTTTCACCAGCTGCTGGAAACCAGGTGTAACATAAATTAATAAATAAATATTCCACAGCAAGGCTACATTAACTGCTTGCCCCTGAAGTGCTGTTTAGTGGCATGTCAGGCACAGCTGTGTAATCAAAGGATTACAGTGCTCCCATTGCAACCCGCCTGCCACCCTCCAGCTCCACAGGAGCTTTCCCGTCTCCCTCGCATGTAAAAAACCAAAGTGAGTAACCAGGAGAGAATTGTAATCATGTCCTTCAGCCCGGGAAACACAAACAAAAGGGTCACAGGGACCATACAGTGTGACCGTACAGCACGCTGGCTGTTACATACATGGAAAGCCCTATGTATTTTTAAGGGAACAGGTCAACAGTGCTGCAGGTAATTAGTTAATTTTAGTGGAATCGCAGTATAAGTGGAGAGATCGGTGGAATTCAGGCTGCTTTGAGATAAGAAGCAGCAGAAGCTTACCGATCCCTTCCCCTCGTGTGAATAGCTGTATTTAGATTCCAAATCTGGCACCGCGCTTCATCGGCAAGAAAAACAGTGCACTTCACTAAAACACATAAATAAATAAATAAATAAAAACTAATTTGTTGAGGAGAGCAGTGAAAGCTGTAAATCTACCTTGTTTTTCCACAGCATTCTGGATTCTTCCAGTTGAGCAACAGAACTCCAGCCAAGCAGTATGGTGGGAACTCAAGAGTTATCCCTCACTGTGCAAGGTAGGGAGGAAAATAGGTGGGTTAAGGGAAGAAAATAGGTGGGTTTAGGGGAGGAATTGAAGCCTGAAGACAGCAATTAAGGAGCCCAGTTCAAGCCAGGCCACAGCTCCTACTGAGTCTGTAGGATGTTGGTAAGTAGGTGATGCAAATCACCTGAGTAGAGTAGCACTGCATGATTTAACAGCCCATTTCCTCAGAGTTTCTGATTGTGGGTTACACAGCCTTTAAGGATATAGTAATTGTAAGGGTAATTAAGACTTGGGAGGGAGAGGGAGTACATTGGCACCTGTTTAAGTCACAGCTCTCTTCACCCGAGTGATGTATCTGTACCAAAAGAGAAACACAGTTGGATGTTCTCACTTCCTAAATCAATATGTTATTTAGGCAAGCTCAGGCTGCTGCTTCTGGCTTATCTCTAGAGAAAGCATGTCGAAACACTGTTAAAAACACAGAACGCAATGGTAACACAACACTGAGTTACAACTTCCTAGAATTTTGCTCTTCTGAACACACGAGGAAGCACTCAGTGTAGGAAAATAAGCAGAGGAATTTGTAAAAAATCCTTATTATAGTATCACAGTTAGCACTACCTCGTGAACTTTGGATGAGCTTGCTGCCATCAACAACTTGATCTTAATATAAACAAATACTTTGAGAGATACTTTAGTACTGGGGCACTGTCCACCTTTAAAAACCTGTGTGCTAACGCTGGCATCACCTGGGCTTTCCCCACTTTGTGCCCACCTCTTTGCCCACTTAAAGTCCTGGGTCTCACAGAGGCCCCGCCGCAGGTTGCTTACCACAATGGTAAAATACCAGCAGTATCTTATTTGCATCCCTCTGATCATGCCTACGTAATCCCATCCTGTCTAATGCTGCTAGGGGATTACATAACTTCAATGTGAAATAATCCGAATATGAGAGATTGCTTCAACCTTCTCCTTTATACAGTTTCCAGATACCTAGTTTTCGTTTAGCAGCGAGATAAAATCCATTTCTGTCTTCCATTGCATTAGGGGGATTGGGTTTTGTCATGTACATCTCCACTGTTTCATCATGCTCCTGTTACAAACCACCAAATAAAACACTCTGAACTCAAGATTAGTTCTCCAATTACAAAACCTGAACCATAAAACCATTTCAGAGCTGCGTGGTGACTACACTTAAAGACACAGGATCTAAGTGCCATTTAAAAAAAAATAATAATAAAAGGTAGTTTCACTACTAAATCGTCATGCAAGTGGTTTCCCCTTTTTCTGCATTCAAATTGATTTTCTTTCTTTTGGCATGTGACGAGCCAGATGAATCCTTTGACTCGATGCCCAAGAGTGAAATGGCACCAGCAGCAAAGCTCTCAGGGCAAGAGATGTGTGACAACATTTTAATCACGGGCAAAAAAAGCTTCAAGACAACACTATTCCATTAGTGTTTACTGTTTGTAAGTGAGTGTATGTGTATGTGTGTGTGTGCCTGTCTATAAAATACTTATATCAATGTATAAATAGCATAGATATAAATACATATTTATAGCTTATATACATGCTGGGATCTCTTATTGATGGAAATTTCCCTTTTTGCCACAGATCGAGTAGTCCCCAGTTAGTACCAAGCACAGTGCTGTTCAATTAGCTGTTTGCTTACACAAACGAGCGCATATCATTTGCAGTTAAGCCTTAAAAATATTTATTCTTCATGAACAGTTCCAGCAAACTTTGAGTTTTAAATGGTAATCTGCTCACCTCACTCATCAGCTTTTTTTTAGTCACAAAATACAAGAAGCACATGTGTGTTCTACAGGAGTTGATAATGATTTTTAGTTATTTATTTTATCTGGCTAACAATTCGAGAAGCGAAACCATTCTTATAATACATGCGAGCAAATCAATAGGAAGAGGACTTTAGGCCATAGAACCACAGAATAAAATAAAATAATAAATAAATAGGCTTCCCTATCAGAAAGTTTGGTAGGTGTTTAGATGCACCATCCCAGAAATACAACCCTCCATCCTATTAACCTACAAACGTAGCAGTGTCTACGAAAGTCAACTCACCGCAGGGTACGGCCGTTGTGGTACAGTGAAGGAGAAAAATTAAAAAAAACACCCCAAAAACCCCCACATATATGACAACACCAAAGTTCAGCTGGTGAATTCTTGCTTAACAGCCTCTAACTGTAATAACCCATCACTGAACTTTGACTGCATTCTCAGCAAAAGCATGCCATGGAGCTATTTTTAACAGCCAGCAGCTTGCGTTTAAGAAATACCCCCTCTTCGCCTAAAAATATACATCTGTGAATGGCAACATCCATCCACGGCTTCCTTCTAGGTAGGATGCGCTGCCGGAATGAAATGAATCTTTCGGAGAAAGCCGCTTTCCAAGTGTCTCCTCTCCCAAACCCACCCCCCCCCTCCCAGTAAAACCAGCGCAACCAGCCCCTGCGCGGCTCCCCGGCTGGCAGCAGGACCTGCCCAGCACAGATGACAGCGAATGGCATTATCTTTGTCATCATTCCGTCCTCCCCGGAGCAATAACCTATTCAGGGACACGTTTGAAAGCACTGTGTCCCCCTCCCCATCTCTGCGCTCACCCTCCTGCCAGGCACCGGGGGATGCTCCCCCCAGGGACGCCCCGAGGTGCCCCGGGGACCCACCCGCGAAGTCGGGGAGGGGGGGGGGGACACACCTTCTCGTCACCCCCCACACTTGGTTGGGGAGTCACGGCCAGGTTTCCCCCACACTTGGATGGGGTGGGGGCAGCCGGAGAGGTCCCCGCACCACCGGAGCCCGGCGTTCCCGGGGGCCACCCCCCTCCCGGGGCTCCCCCCCCCCCTCCGCGCCGTACCGAGAGCCCAGCCGTAGCGAGCCGGCTGCCCAACTTCCCGCAAAGTCCCGCCGCTTCCAAACTTGGGGTACCGCGGCCCAGGGAGCCCCCAATCCCCATCCATCACCCCGCTACAGCGCACCTACCTCCGCCGGCTCCGTCCCGCTCCGCGCCCGCTCGTCCTCCCATCCACCGCCTCCGCCGGCTCTGCCCTGCGGGGGGGCGGAGGAGGAGGAGGAGGAGGAGGAGGAAGAAGAAGAGGGAGGGAGCAGCCCCAGCCGCTCTGCGCAGCCCGGGAGGCGGCGTGCTACCGCTGGGCTCAGCCGCGGCGGCTCCGCGGGGGGGGGGATCCCCAGTGGTCACACACACACAGACACACACATACACACACGCACCCCCATCTCTTCATCACTGGGAAGGGGTCCCGGCGGGCATCGCTCCCGCATCTGGAAAGCTTTTGGGATGGACACGGGCCTCTGCTGGGTGATCATCATCCTAGAATCATAGAATCCTAGAATGGTTTGGGTGGGAAAGGACCTTAAAGCCCATCTAGTCCCAACCCCCTGCCCTGGGTAGAGACACCTCCTGCCAGACCAGGTTGCTCAAAGCCCCATCCAACCTGGCCTTGAACCCCTCCAGGGATGGGGCAGCCACAGCTTCTCTGGGCAACCTGGGCCAGTGTCTCATCACCCTCACTCTAAAGAATTTCTTTCTGGTGTCTCATCTAAATCTCCCCTCTTCCAATTTAAAACCATTACCCCTTGTCCTGTCACTGCACTCCCCGACAGAGTCCCTCCACAGCTCTCCTGTAGCCCCTTCAGATATTGGAAGGCTGCTATAAGCTCTCCCCAGATCCTACAGGAAATTCGAGCCATCCCAGGGAAACGGCATTTAGGTGGAACCAGCATCTCAAATTAGGGCGGAGCTGAGGAGATTCATTTGCTCATCAGCTACCAGGTCTCCAGTGCTTGAACAGGTCAGACTTTCATGCCTCAAACCACATGCAGCACCTACTGCCCAGGTCCAATGCTGAAATTGGCACAAACACAGGCTAAGAAGCCAAAATCTTCTATTTATATAAGTGCAAGGTTCATTCTCAAACAAGGGGATCCAACCATGCATGCATAAATATATATATATCACAGAATTACCTAGGTTGGAAGGGACCTTTTAAGATCATCTAGTCCAACCAATGAAAAAAAAACACACAAAAAAAGCCCCAAAACAAAAACCCCACCCAAAACACCACCAACCCAACACTAATCCATATCCCTGAGCACCACGTCAACTCGTCTCTCGAACACCTCCAGGGATGGTGCCTCAACCACCTCCCTG
>BJBW01003596.1:47822-101264 GCA_004320125.1 Scolopax mira
AATATCTAACCTGAACCTCCCCTGGTGCAACTTGAAGACATTACCCCTTGTCCTATCACCTGACCTGGGAGAAGAGACCGACCCCCACCTCTCTACAGCCTCCTTTCAGGGAGTTGGAGAGAGCAAGAAGGTCTCCTCTTCCCCAGGCTGAACTCCCCCACCTCCCTCAGCCTCTCCTCATCAGGCTTGTGCTCCAGACTCCTCACCAGCTTCGTTGCCCTTCTCTGGACCCACTCCAGCCCCTCAATGTCTTTCTTGTGGCAGGGGACCCAAAACTGGACACAGCACTTGAGGTGGGGTCTCACCAGTGCCCAGTACAGGGGGATGATCACCTCTCGGGTCCTACTCACCACACTGTTCCTGATACAGGCCAGGATGCTGTTGGCCTTCTTGGCCACCTGGGCACACTGCTGGCTCATGTTTATCTATGCAAATGCATAGTCTGCTTATTAAGTCATCCATGTGATACATGCACATACCTTCACGTGGAGGTTTGATGCAACGCTTGCAAAGCTGATGGTATCAGAAGCTGTTGTGCAGCTCTGACTCTCTGTGGCTGGCCAAGGTTGGTCTCACACACTGGAGGAGGAAAGCTCTTCATATTTCCTTCCTATCGCAAAGCGAACCTGCTCTTGGGCTTAAATCCACATGTTTAATATTCAGCAACACTATTTCTAAGAAGCTGAGGTGATGAAACATGAGCGAAATACGAAAGAACAGTGAAGGCTGTATTTTAGCATCTCCTTTCCTGATCATCTTTGGTTACAACTTTCAGAAGCGCGTGAAACTTACACAAATCTGTGGGAATGTGCTTTGGAGTGAAGCCACGTGTAACTCACTAGTGAAATGCAAAACAGAAGCTTCCAAATTACACAGCTGTGACCAGGAGCCAAACAGTCCAAGGATTTCAAACGGGTGGTTATAGACCTGTAAGGCCATATATATGTATATATATATAAAAATACCTAAGAGACTGACTTAAAAATCACACGTGCGCAAGTTTCCTACAGCAGGTTCTATCTATTTCTGTCCATGTCATATCTGATTCTCAGCTAATTCTTAGCCAAAAGAATCTCGCAGAATAAAACACCTGCCTGGGTGAAACCTGTGGTTTATAGAATATTCACGCATATTCAGTGTTTCTGGGCTGGGTTAAATATGTTGCCCTCCAAGGCCTTTTTAGGCCTCCTGGGATGCTCTGAATAGCAATTATGCTTAGCCAGATTTCTGGATAATTATGCTCCCTTCCTTTTTATGTATTTAAAAAAAAAAAAAATAATAAAAAAATTCAAAGAAGCTGTCATGAAAACAAGATCTTCATTCCCTGGGGAAGTCTCTGTTCATGCTATTCCTCTTTAAACACCAGCTGGAGTAAGTATCATGAGGGCTGTCTCCACTCGTGGCAGCTCAAACTTCCAGGCACTCCATAAAGGCTGTATCTACCCACCCCATGGACATTTGCAAACTATCTTCAACATCACCTGGTGAGATGGGGAGGGAAATATAAAATTTTATGGGGTAGTAAATTGCATTACCATGAACAATGATTGTCAGGAGATCAGTCAGAATAAATAGTCTAAAAAAAAAAAAACTTAAAAACTAAGACTGGACTTTAATTCTCATTAACCAAGATGCTCAGAGAAAGAAGAAATTAAGAGATTTTGACACAGAAATTATAGTCAAACCTTCTCTGACTGGATTGGTTTTCATAAAATGAAAGCTCCTGACCTCCACCTCTGTAAATATGATTTCTGCTGGTTGCCATGCTTACTCTGCAGAGTGTAAAGGAACATCTCACTTTTAAAGCAAGTTTGTACATATTTTGTACCTCTAAGCAGGTTTATCTAGTAAAAGAGATGGGAAAGTCCTTTAGTAACACTGAAAAGCAGGCACACAACTAGGAGAGCAAGTGTGTGAATTTTAAAAGTGATTTTATTTTATCCAGGGGAGTCTTATTGCTGCTGACCACAGTTTGGGGCAGAAATCAGGTGAAGAGGGCTGGTGACTGGGTCTGACACAGGATGTCACAAAACTGTGCATTTATAGCCAGATTTAACTCTGGGATAAACAAATCAGATTGTGTCCTCAGAGCAGCGCTTTAATGGGATGATAATCCGGGGAAATGGACTGCTCTTCCTCCGCCTGTCACAGCATCAGCACCTCTGGGTTATTCTCACAAAGAGGGGTTAGAAAAGCAGAGGCTGCTGCTTTGTGTTTCTTCTCTCCCAGCCCCGAAAACCGGAGAAAGAAGTTCATTGCCCACAAGCCTCAAGGAGACCTTTGCTTCCCACTCCTGCTGCTTTTGGGGAGCCCTTTTCCCACGATCTCCCATCACCAGGCGCTGCTTTCCAAAGCTTTTCTCAAGGGACCTGGCTGCAGGGAACCAGCAAAAACCGATACCTTGACGTCAAATTGTAAAGAACCTCACCAGAAACGGATGTGGGCTGGGACAGGAAAAGATGAAAACTTCCCCAAAACGCCTCCATCCCACTTCTGCCGTGAGCTGCGAGGAGCAAACAGACACACCGAGTTCCCCAAAAGTGAGCGGACAGGTTGATGATTCCTTCTTTTCCCAGGAAAGCAAAGGGGTAGCTGGAGCTGGAAGCAAATAACTTACTGGGTGGGGACCTCTAAATTCAGCTGGGGAGTTTCCATGCAGTAAGTCTGAAAAACCACAAGGTGATATATATGTTGTACTTTAACAGTTTTAGATATATATGTTGTACTTTAACAGTTTTAGGGCTTGCTGGGCTCTGAGCTGCGAGTTGGTCCTATGAGAAAATCGCAGGAAGATTTGCTCTTCCTAGTGGCTGTTCTCCCATTAAAATATCGGTGTAACTCTCGCTGGAATTAATGGAATGTGTGTGTTTTAAAGAAATGCATTATTACTTTTATTTTCCCCGTGGTATCCTGGCAACAGACATGTTCTCAAAATACAGATCACTAATTTCATATCTTGTACATCCTTCGGCTCTTGGTAAAGGGTATCTCAACCCTCAAAAACTCAGAATGCTTTTTTTTGCTGTTTTCCCAACTTGGATTGGGACTTATTCTTCTTGGTACGCACATCCCTTCAGTGCATCTGGGAGTTCATGGTCGGTCTTTAATGGAAGCCAATGCCTTTTTTTTTTTTTTTCCTAGAATAGGCAAAAATTAATACTGTAACGTGATTAGATAAATGTGTCAGAATTTAGTTCCCACAAATGGCCTGTTAGATTTTAATGATGTATGTTAAGACCCAGCTTCCTTTTGCCTGTCCTTTTATCCCAAATTCTATGTCCTTCAGCACCCTAAAGAATTCATTTTTATTTGTGATATTTATGCCCTCCAAGTACTTGTTGAAGGGTATCGTTTCCCTCTTAGTCATCATTTAGCCAAGCGATACACATTAAGCTCCTCTAATCTTCACGCATAACTCAGTCTCTTCAGGCCCTTAATCATTTTTATTGCTCTTCTATGAATTTCTTCCAATTTGTCTGCATTTCTCTGGCAATGAGGTACCCAGAATTCAATGCCTTATTTTAGGTGTGATCTCCCTGAAGCAATACAAAAGATGTTACCTCCTGCCACCTTTTATCTACCGCTGATTTAACAATATGCTGGAATCATGAAGTAGTTGGGAATCAATTTAAATAGATTTTGAACGGTTCAGCGCTCAGAATTACCTTAATGCTTTTGTGGCACCACATGCAAGGAGAAGGCTTGAAGCCTGCTGCTTTTGGAAATACATGTGTGTAGCTCCTAGGGCAGGGAAAGCTTTTAAACCTGCTGCACGCCCAGCTCTGTGGTTCTCTAAAGGAATATGAATGAGGAGAGTTACCGTTCAGAAGACAAATGGAGATGGGGTCAAACTGGCACCAGAAGTAGCTCACACACGCTGGTGGCCTAAGGGCTTCCCAGCACTCCTCCTGTAACTCTTGGATAGGTGACACCAACCAAGGGCTCACCACAGCAACGGCAAAACTAGGTGAGCCAGCAGTCAAGGAGCTTGGCGTTAGGTTGGTTCAGGCTTTTATTTAAAATGTTGGCTTTAATAAAGAGAAAAAGTCTTTAGAAATCCATAACACTTCATGAACTTTGGCTAAAGAGGAGCTTGAGGTAGCTAAGAAGGAGAATAAATGGGGAAAGATGCTCTAAGGCCTCTCAGTTAAAATGATCAGGTAATGGGGAAGGATGCTCTAAAACCTCTCATATCTCTGCTAAAATGATCAGGCAGCTTCTCTGCCGCTGCTGCGTGTGGTTCCTGATTAAAGGCACACATCACTGCCTCCAAAGCCAACGGGAGCTTTCCACCTGTCTTCTCCTCTCCCAAAAGAACCTTGTTTCCTATTGCTCTTGTGAATGAGGAGGGAAGAGTGTTACTCTTGGAGGCATTTAGTTTCTGTTACAGAACAATCTTTCCCGCTCTGTGTCATATATTTAAACTGTCACTCTCCAGATCTATTATGCATGTTAATATATTTAATCTCTGAGCCACTGCTAGGGAATAGTAGGTCACTGGGCCATTTTGTCTGCACTCCAATACCCAGAGTTTTTACTTTCATGTCATTTATTACTCCTCCTCCGGCTCCTGAATTCGAAATGAGGCATTTAAAATTTGATCAGGGCTATGTTCTAATGAGATCTTGGATTATATGTGTGCCTTATTTCCTTAACTAATTTTTACCATTCTATCTACCTCAAGAAAAAATCAAATTAACTGTATTTTATAAGCTCTTTTCCCTGCATACTGGGAAAGACATAAGTCTTTCCTCCTTCCCATCTGTTTCTCCTCATTCATGCCTAAACATGAAGTTTCTTGCAAATCCCAGCCTTCATCAGGGGCTTTAGAGTTGAAACAAACAGATTGTGGCATGAAGCAAATATACATACCACACATGTTCATGGCTGTGCATGCACATGTGAATCTTTCATTAAGAATTATTTACATTCTGGATAAACACCCCATATTGCTGGACACAGAAGTTACTTTTTAGCCATAATATATAAATATATCAAGTACCAAGGCTGATTTGTTAGTGTTGAGTTTGTGGGATGAGCACTTACCGTAAGGACATGCCATTTGTTGTGATAGAAATCGATGTATGAAGAGCAAAACCTGTACCCCTATGAGAAGGGGATCCAAGGGGGACATCATGGGCATCACTCCCACTTGATGAAAAGCTGCTACCTGGGCAGCATTAAGGCAGGGAGGGTCAAAAATCTGATGAGGTTCCTCTCTGCTGTGCTTTTACATGCTCCATTTTAGCCCAGATGGTACCTGGTTGAGTGAAGAGCATGGTCACCAACTGTTCCCGTAGGTATGAAGTCACTGATGAGGTCAATGCATGAGGTCAGCCTGATTTTAAAGAAGAGGTTTGACTTGTGCAGAGATGGCCCCTGTCATGCTGCTTTCCCTCAAGACCTGAGAATGGGCCCTGACCCCGAGGAGATGAATTTCCACGCACGCATGTGCTAGATTAGCTTTCACCTCAGATACACAAATAAAGTCATTTCACTTGCTAGATGTTATATGAAAAAAAAATCAAGATAAATCAACTGTCTTTACCTTCAAAGTTATGAAAACCATTATTACAAAGATAAATGACATACCTCCTTGCTGACATAATGATAGATGTTTTCTCCGAGTGTTATTCTTTCTGCTAATTTCAGAAAAAATTAATATTTCCTTTTTTCTTGCCTTTTTTTTTTTGCTAATTCAGACTTCGTTACAAAGTCATTTCAATTTGCAATCATTCTTCCAGTCCACCTGCAATGATAGAACTGATAAAGACTTTTTTATTTTATAATTTTATAATGATTACCAGAGTTGCAACAGAATTTTGACTTCAGGAAGAATACCAGAGATGGCAGAAAACAGAGACAAAATCCAAAATACAAGCTGAAGAAATAGCATGGGAGGGGTGAATTTCATACATATATTATCTATTCTTAATGCATTACTTTTTTTCTGATGATTTTCTACGCACATAGTTAAAACACTGCCATACTTGCACCTGTAAAGTTTCTCCTCGTGCTGGTTACTTCCTCTATCGGTGCCTAAAAGCTGAAACGTAGGAGCAGAGCTTCTGTTCACTGCTAATATCTTGCTGAATCAGGCAGTTTGGTGCAAAGCCAATTCCTGTGACTCCCGTGGTCTCGCATGAGAAATTACTTCTGTGGAATAAGCGTTGACCATTTAATATACGGCACTCATGACTCACCATATATTCCAAGAGCACTCGGCGATATTTCGATACTGTCTCTGCATTTTTACAACCTAAACATATTCCCTGGAGATTTATTCAGCTTTGCATTCTTTTTTTCTCGTACACATTTCCAGGGGTTTTTATGGGGAAACGAAGAGGGAGCCTAACCACTGCAGGCAGCTCACTTAATTTAGTGCAGTCCTGTCCTTTCCAGTTCACCCACCTGCAAAATGGGAATAATAAGAAGTACTTAGGGGAGAGTATTCACATGTCTAGCTTGAGACCTCTAATGTTAGGCTCTCCAGAGGCTCAGCAGAGAGAAATAGCTCCTAATTCAGAAGCTTTGATTGGTCTTCTAATGGAGACTGCTTCTCTCTGCTGGCAGTAAGGGAGACCATGTCCTCAGCTCAAGCACCCCCACATCAGGCCCAGCTGAAAGAGCATCCTCTTTCATACCCCATCCTGCCACCGCTTCCACACTCAGCTTTCTGCTGTGGAGCAATATCTGATAAATCACTGGTTCTCCACATGTGCAAAGTGGAGTGGGCTGGAGGATGAAGACCAAGCGTACCCCCAGTGATGAGCGAGGGTGAATGAATTAGTATTCCAGCAGCACTTTACATGTATTATGCTCAGTGAAAGTGCTATTAATTATCAATATAGCCAGTCATTATTATTCATTAGCGGTTACAGCAAACTACTGAGACTCGAGATCTTTGTGTTTCAGTCTCAGGACTGCAACTGTGTGATATTGAGCAAGTCCCTTCACTTCTCTTGTTCTCATTTTTCCCATCATTAGGATATCTGCCTCATTCTTAAGTGTGATGTGAACTTTAATTAGGCTTGAAAAGAGCTTTGGGAACTTCTGGGGAAAAGTGAAATATTAATGTCCAGCATTACTATAGAGCAGATGAGACAGAGCAATAGTCTCATCCCTTTTCAGAGAGCTTGGACTGGTGCCATGGAGCACTTCAATGGCTTGTGAATTCTACCCAGAAACACTGAGGAGAGAGAAACACATCAAGCCAGTTCTCCTCAAAACGAGAGCCAAGAAGCACCACTGGGGAGTTCAGCTTTGGAAAAGCCATCTCTCTCCTGCTTTTCTTCTAGTTTCATGGGCAATCTGCCCATTGATATACAGAAATGGATATTTAGGCATCTAAATACCCGCTCCTAGACATAAAAATACCATTTGTGAGTGTGTTTCACATAGAAGGACTGGCACAGAAATCAATCTTTATTTCAGAAAATAGTCTTTGAGTTGATTATATGAACTAGTTCCCTATTACAAATGAGACTTATGTCCCAGAAACTAATGGGCTTTGCTCAAGAACCAAGACTTTCTACATTTCATCATCATTCTGTTCATTAATGATTCAGCCTTCCTGGCACTGGTGAGAAATGTTTATTTCCCTGGAGTATTTCTGGATGGTGAAATTATCGTGTTAGTTGTGGGCAATTGATGCTGTATTAACTCACCAAGGTTATATTGCTATGTTTAATCGTGCTGTTTGGAAATGTGGCCACCTTCCTTTGCACCTCTGGTTGCCACGATACCCTTTGGCCATTATTAATTCATACAGTTCACTTTTATGCTTAAGACTGTGGCTGCCAGCTTCTGGCTGTGGGAAATCATAATAACAAGACAAAATGAAAACATGACAGTGACATAAACACTACAGAGAGGTCTTAGTCTGCATTTTAAAGACTGTAGTAAATCAGAGTGTTGGAGAAAGACAGATTAGAAATGCCAATTTAGAGAGGTGAATGTGCATGCTGGAATCTACATATTCCTGTAAAATGTATCTACATTTCATTTATACCCAATGCTAGTAACATTCTCATATTGGTGCAGAAGAAAAGGCTATGCTCATAGTGAGGTCAAGTTCTTGCAGAGTTCCTCAAGCTCTCCAGGGGTCATTGGTTGAGTTAGTGCAGCTTCCCATAGTGATAAAGCCACATTTTCTTATTTACATCTGCCACCCTCTTTACATCTCTTTAGAAACAGAAAAATATATTATTCTAGCCTGTCATGTACAATAAATTCTTCTTCATTACGGATGTCTCATCACTTCTGTCTCCAGCCGTTTGCTGATGCCCTCTGTCCCATTTTAAAAACCAGCTACTTTCCCCAAACTGGAAAGCCAAACCTAAATGTCTATGGTGGGATGCGTTACATATCCACACATATAGACTTTCTGTCGAGATGTTGTTATCAGTGAATTTTTGGGATCATGTAACAGCAGCATCTGATGCAGATTCTCTGTGAATTTGACCACACTCTTCCCTCCACTAAAAGACTGCGCTCGAGAAAGTTACATTAATGCAATGTCAGGCTTGAGATCTGCCATCTGCTAAACCAGGAAACCCTAAAGATAATTCCCTCTCGGAACCAATGCTTGGCTGCTCTGCAGTTGCCATCTGTAGTTTTTTACATTACTGTTTATTCTGTTAGATTTATGCCTTAGTGCATAAAAATGTCCACAAACTGTAAAAGCAAATGAACAATGTGACAGGTTCAGTGCAGTAAAGACAGTAACTTTACAATTATCAGATTTTGTAGGCTTAAAAAAATCTCAAGGCTTAACCTTATGTAAGCCCATGGTTTTTAAATTTCAAATCTCTATGCTTAGTATTCAAAATCTTGCAATATCCTTATTCCCTCTGCCTGCACTTTCAGCAAACTGACATACCTCTCGTGTTAGACTAACAAAATACCATATGTTTGAGAGCTCTTTGTTCAGAATAGATTATTCTCTCTTTTATAGAACATACTATTACTGGTATCAATTGCTCCTATAGGAGTTCTTAGGTCAGCACAGTGTATGCTGTAGTAAAATCTTGCAAAAAAGCTTTACTGCTCAGTTTCATGTGCTCCCAAACTCAAATTCAGACAACATGAGAACAAAGAAACCATGCTTAGGAAATATACCGGGGTACAAAAATCACTGTATTTGATGGTTTACTTGCAGGTGACTCTTTTTTAAAAGTGCAAAGTGATGCAATATAAGAGGGAGCAAGATTCTGCATGGTTGAATGATTTATTAAATGAATTCTAGAATGCCTTTATCCCAAGCACAAATCCAGGCTGGGCGGAGAAGAGACTGAGAGGAGCCCTGAGGAGAAGTACTTGAGGGTGTTGATGGATGAGAAGCTCAACATGAGCTGGCAACATGTGCTGGGAGCCCAGAGAGACAACCACCTCCTGGCCTGCATCCACAGAAGTATGGCCAGCAGGACGGGGGGGGGGATTTCTGCCCCTCTGCTCTGCTCCAGGGAGACCACCACCCAGTGCTGCCTCCAGCTCTGGGGCCACCAAGAAAAGAAGAACAATAGTTTTAAACTGAAAGAGGTGAGACTTAGATGAGATACTAGGAAGAAATTCTTTGATGTGAGGGTGGCGAGATAGTGGCCCAGGTTGCCCAGAGAAGCTGTGGCTGCTCCATCCCCAGAGGGGCTTTGAGCAACCTGGTACAGTGGGAGGTGCCCCTGCCCAGGGCAAGGAGGTGGAGCTGGGTGAGCTTTAAGGTCCCTTCCAACCCAAACCATTCTATGATTCTATGATTTGCTACCATAACTTTTCTTGTCCGGTGGGCTGCAACTTCAGGATTTTCTCCACTTGTCCAGGACTCACAGTGGTTCATACCAAGCAGCAAGACTTCTGGAAATGTTTGATGTGTCTCCCACAGTAACACAGATCAAACATACAGATTGTTCACGGCCAGACCAGTGTTTCTGGGCCATCTCAGGCCAACTCCTCTCACCTTGCACAGATGGGCTGGAGACGTGCAGAAGATCCAACGTTCCTTGAGCTGCCTGAACAGACCGTGCACTTGCAGATCCCCTGTAGACAGGACGTCTGCGCCTTCCTGGAAACTCTCAGCTTCCTGGGCATGGGACTGTCCCAGGACATGACTTCTGGCTTTGCTTCATTTGACCGTGCAGGAACAAAGCCACGTGCTAGCTGCCAAATGGGCAGTGAATCTGGTCTCTGGCATGTCCTGGCTGCAGCTAAGGCTCGGCTGGTGCACAAACTATAGGGAGAAATGATGGAAAGGAAAGCTGTTCGGATGAGAAAATGCAGAATCTCCTAGAAAGGCTGCTTTAGCACTGTTGGTTTTGGTGGTTTTTTTTTCTCTTCTGGATCAAAAAAGAAATGTCAGTCTGACCCATATGGTGGGATCCATGCAGAACCCCAAAAGACCAATATACACACTGGAAGACAAGTGCCCATATGGTGTCTTCATTCATTCATCACAGTGCTGGTAGGCAGCAGAAATACCTCAGGGAAGAATTGAGGCTGAGAGGATATTTTTAATAAAACAGACTGCAGTGATCTATAATAGGAAATAATCATTGAGCCTTTTTCACAGATATCTAAATTTCTATCTCTTATACTTTCCCTTCCAGTGCTGGCAGAGAAAAAACAGAAAAGAAAGCTTTCTTGAACGACAAAACAGTGAGAAAATTTCCCACTTACCGGTGTTCTACTGTATCAAGGTTACTGCTAACTTTATTAATATTCATTTTCATTTACACTACCGCAAAGTCATTAATGTGATAAGAGTGTTATTATCTTTACAACAATAAGTATTTATTTAAAGCATGTACAGTGAAAATTGGTAATACGATGAAGCATTGCAAAGTAGAATGCAATGCATCCCTTAGGAAGAATAATAAAGATTTCTGGTTCTTTTTATTCCTCCCTACAACTTCACAGTTTAAAAAAAAAGAAAGCAAGATAAGAACGCAGGCCTGAAGTCACTTATCAGAACATGCAAGTGCTCTGAGTGTTTATCCTCAGTGAGAGCTGGAGGGATCCATTTCTAGAAAATTATTATTGTCTGCCTTTTAGCAAGAAACTGTCTTGCTGTTTTTGTTTAATTAAACCGCCGCTGTCAATTACTATCTGCAAATAACATAGAAGTATTGAATGGTGAACTTCGGAAGGCACTTGGCAGTCACCGGGGTGTTGTGAACTCCCTTTGCACTCCCTGCACATTTATTGAAGGTGGGAGGTCTGTTGTGAGATAAAGTTCCCCATTTCTCTCCATTTCCACTTCCTTCAAGGAAATAAAAATGATCCCCAGTTGATGTGGCACCATCAATTAAAACATCAACGTTCCCATCCCGAGTTGCAATATATAGTCCCAATCGTTTTGTGTTTGTGGAGCCTTTCCTGTTGTCCTGGGGAGGGTTTCCTCCCGGGGGAGGGGGTGAAGCAGGATGCTGACCGCTGCCCTGACTCCCACCCAGCCCCCTGCAGCCAAACCGAGTGCTCCTCTTCCTCTCGCCGCTGGCACGTCCTTCGATTTCCAATTCTATTATGAAGGTTTTATTCCTGGGTGGGGTTTCTTGTGGGTTTTTTTGTTTGGTTGGTTTGTTTTGTTTATAAATATTATTTATTTCAGCAGACAAAGTGGTGAGCTTTATGCTCAGCTATTTATCCAGGCTCTCGGGCCGGCGGCTGCGCGAAGGTAGAGCGGTCCCAAAGCAAAGGAAAACAAAGAGCCTTCCTTTCCTCCCGTACGCTCTGTTCCCTGCAGCTCGGCTGGAGACTTCCTCAGGCAACAAGAAGTCCCACCTCCGGCCCGCAGCTGAGCCTGGCAAGGGCTGCTGCGTGAAGAAGGACAATCTTATTTTTTTTCTTTTTAAACCGGCCACCAGCTGAGCAATGGCTCCTGGTGCTTTCTGCTGGTGAAGGGCTGAAAAGGTGACCTCCGATCAACTTTCTTAGACTCACTGCAAGTGTGCATGGGGGCTGAGGACATGTGCACGGGGGCTGGAATAAGGGATCACCAATTAGCTGCTCCAGAAGTCCTTTCCCTTATTCCAAATTCAGCCCACCTCTTTCAGGTACTACGCTTAGTTTATATCGGAGGTGTTACTTCCAATAATAAGAAGATGAACGTGATAAAACATAAAGGTGAAAGAACCACAACTAAAGCGACACATTTATTTTATGTCCCAGATGCCTTCACTTTTTTCTTATTATTTGAATTCTCTCTTTTCTCCATGTTACAAATTTAGCTTTGATCCATCCTGGCAGAATCAACAATCTTTTGTAAAAGTTCTTTTCAGTCTGAGCCCTTTTGTGTGATAACGACTAAAACAGTATACTGAAAGAAGATTTGCCTTATATTTGTGTGTGACTAGACTACTGACATCACAGCCCAGGAAATGAAAAATAAGATGAAATGAGTGTGATTTTTAAATTTGATTAGGAGAAGGGGGTGAGGATGAAAGCAAGCACAGGTCAGTGCAGAGAGTGGTTCTTCAGGGGCTCCAACCACCTCAGAAAATCAAGTTGAAGTGTTTGCATGGCATAAATTCAGCTTCTTGAACTTAGAAGGGACTGGGTTTTCTCCAGGGAGAATATTTTTCAGCCTTTTTAATTTACCTGACTCCCGTTACCTACCTGCAACAGAGGGACAGCAGTGCATTCTGGCTTATGAGGGACAATCCTCATCTTGAATACCTCCGTTCCAACTCCTCATTCACCAAAATCCAGCTTTGGTCCCACTTGTTTGACCCCGGGCTTTCCCCTTGGGAGGTTGAAAAAGGTCTCCCTGCAGGTTCTTCTCTGAACTTCAGTTTTTCTGGGGTGAAGAAAATGTGCCTGTTCCTGGCAGAAGATCCTCGTATCTCACCACCAGCTGCTCAGACCTCTTCTCAGCTCAAGGAGGACTTGGCTCGTCGTAGCAATCATGAGGCAGATTGGTCTGAAGGGAAATGGCAATGCCTGATGGCGTGCTGGGAATGTTTTCTTCCTTTTTCTACTATAAAGCTTTCTTCCTTCCCCAGCCTGCCCTTAAGAATCTAATTAGTGGCCTAATTACCACCCCGATATTATACCCTAGCTGACCCTTGCTGGCTCTCAGTCCACCTTCCCTTGTCAATATAATTTTATGTCCTATGTCTGCAAGGTCTGTGCTGCTTCCTCTGTCCATCCCAGCATCACCACACTCTGGCTCGCTGCTTATTTTTGTCCCATACTCAGACAAAATTGAACTGTGAAAGGCCTGTAAATCTTCAACCTCGAGAGGCTCTTCATTAAGCAACAAATAACTCTCTGCACCTACTTGATATTATCCTCCTGTTGACTGTTGGTCATGGACCGTGCCTTCCTCCCCATCAGCCTGCTGTGTCTGCTCCACTCAGTGGGCAGAGCTGCCATTTGCCAGATAACTGCCCGTCTATGAGATCAGTCTGAGAGAGTTGGGGTTGTTCATCCTGGAGAAGAGAAGGCTCCAGGGATAATTTATAGCCCCTTCCAGTCTCTAAAAGGGGCTCCAGGAGAGATGGGGAGGGACTCTTGATGAGGGACTGGAGATGGAGGATGAGGGGCAGTGGTTTTAAACTGAAAGAGGGGAGTTGATTTAGATTAATGGTTAGAAATTCTTTTCTGTGAGGGTGGTGAGAGCCTGGCCCAGGTTGCCCAAAGAAGCTGTGGATGCCCCATCCCTGGAGGGGTTCAAGGCCAGGCTGGATGGGGCTTGGAGCAACCTGGTCTGGTGGGAGGATGCCCAGGGCAGGGGGGATGGAACTAGATGATCTTTCAGGTTCCTTCCCACCCAAACCATTCTACAATTCTACGATAATGAACTTCATTTCATGCACGGATGCTCTGTTCCCACCACTGTCCCACCAAGGTGCCCGGAGGGGCTCTACAGCCCAGCTGCCCCACATCTTGGGAATGGTTGGAGCCCCAACTCCTTTGCAAATCCTACCTGCCCTCGGGGCAAGTGATATCACAGCCCTCTGATTGGTACATTATTAATTTTGAGACACAGCATGTCTAAAAGCCAACTACCATCCTGGGAAGTATGTCATAAACAAATATTCCTTCCCTGCTGAAATGCATTATTAAAACCTCTACCCCATAAATCCCAAGTAGATAATACTCTCCATGGCACCTTGTAAAATAAGCAATTTTCTGCTACCAAGGAAACAAATTCTTTTTCTCAATCGTATCTAAACACCACCAACATGGTGACAGACATAGCACTGCATCTGAGTTCGTTTTTGACAGCCTCATACATTTCTAACTCTGTCAGCAAGTATAAATGTATGAAGCTTTTCACTTCAAAGAGCTCTGGAGCAAAATGGACTTTCTGGGACCTGCCGCACCCTTATCTATACCAGACTTTATGCCCTAACATTTCCTGCCATTTCTATTGCTGCTTCATTGCAAGGGTAAGAGGTAGAATTTAAGTTGAACAGAAGGAATGAGGATGCGATTAGAAAGACAGACATTGTAGATTCCCAAAAAATGCTTTTCACCTCAGAACATATTTGGATAAAGATCATTGGGTATCATACCCTGCCACGTGTTGCTCAGGCAGAGTCAAGGAACACCTACTTGGTGTATCAAAGAGTTTGCTCTTGGACGGTCTATCATGACACAAGGGTTTTGGGAACCTGCATGTTCAACAGTATTCTTGGAAAATTCTCTGGAACCACTGTAAATTAATAAGAAAAGCAAGCTGCAGGACACAGTCACGAGCGTGTGTAGTGTGGGCATCACAGCCCTTGCTAAGACAGACATGGAGTAGGGCCAGGAGAAGTGCAGCTCTGTAGAAGCAGAGTTTTTCAGGTCACATATCAATTTTGGCTCCATTTTCTTGTTTCCTAATGAAACTGTAGAGATTTTGTTTCAATAAGATGTTAGCTTCATTATTCCTTTGTCTTTTAGCTTTTTTACTACAGCACTACTGTACTGTTTCTTCAAGATTATTATATCAGCAAATGTTAACATTTTATTCCAGTTTGAAATGAGAAGAAATGAAGAAATTCCAGTGTTTGTCTACAAATTGAAACTGCTATTTTGGAAAAAGCTCTAATTGACTACCAAGACATCTGAAAATGACATCCTACTTTCCTATCCATTGCGAGCCTGTGCAGGTGTTCAAATGTATTTTCAGGGTGAGGGGTCTGTGGGATCATTGGTTTCAGAAAGCTATGTCATGTCTCTCTCTTATGTTCATTTCTAGAGCAATCAGGAGAGTTAACTTAGGAGTTCATTGTTATTTTTCTGTTCTTTGGTGCATAGAGTGTGTCTCCCGTGTACCAGGCAGCTGCCAGCAAAGTGTTCCACATCAACAGGTCTTACCAAAGGTCCATCTGCCACCACAGATTTTAAATACAGACATTTCCCTTTTCTTTTTAAGCTGAAGTTAAGTTCAAGAGATCTTTATCTACATTATCGTGCATTCAAGGAGCAGCCTGAAGCCAAAATAAATTTGTTTCATACTATGGGTGAAAAAATAGCTTGTTCTCCATCTCAGCAAAGACAGATCCCTCAGCACAAATTCCTTGTATTAAAGCCCCTGCTTCTCACTACTGATACAGAATTTCAAATGAGAAGAAAATGTATTTTCCTTTTCCTCCTCATTCTCACAGTTCACATGAGGTGTAGCCTATGCATTTAAAATCATTTCTATTTCAATATTCAAAAAGAAAAGCTTAGGTAGACAGCTATTGCAGAAGAGTCCTGCAGTGGTGAAAGGGTAAGACTGGAACCAAGCTATGTAATTATCCTGGGATACTGGGGCAAATTCACAGCCACCTCCAAGTCCATCCTGCCCAAGAGAGAGCTGCATAAATATTTGAGTAAGATCTTCAGGGAGCTGATCTACCCATTGAGAAGGGTGATAGCAAAGAGCTTATCATGTATCTATCAAAGGTATATCTTCAGTCATGGGCCTGAAAAAGTGAATGATGGACCACACTAACCTGCAGATGTCAACGAGACTGTTCAACTAGAGAAAGACAGTAAAGTACATCAAGTTTCAGAATTGACCACTCTTCAGTGTTGCTTTTCTTCTGACAAAACTTATAACAAGCTATTGTTGTGTGTGAGGAAGGAAGGAGTCAGAGAAAGACTGTCAGAGTGCCAGAGGAAGAAACCCAGGACCCATGTCCATGAGAAAAGACCCACAGTAGGTCCTGGATCACTCAGTCCTGCCATGAAAACCAATTAAAATTCCTTCACGGGGAAACCAACTTTGGGTTGTTTTGGTTTTTTCAGACTGCTATTATAAATAATAGCGAGGGGAAACAAAGTTTTTAACTTGTGCAAATACTTTGATGAAGTTGTGCTTCATCCTTGTATAAATATTGCTCCTGTAACACTGCCAAGGAACGGCCTTGAGCATCTGCAGAAAAAAAACCCAAACCTGCTCCTATCTGAGTCCACATATAATTCATGCCTGTGGCTGGTATTCCAGCTCTTCAAAAATTGTCCATGACCCCTCCACCCTACTGGGAATCCAGGCTGCCATTCCCTGTCTCCTGTGTAGCATTTCAGGGGTGGCCATGGCAAGTTTTGCAAAGGAAATATTTTTGTTAGACAAACTGACAAAGCCGAAGAGAAAGGGCAAGCTTTCAAATAAGCAATTCCTTTCTGAACATTTGGACTTGCGTGCCTGGGTGCTTATCTGTTCTTTTACAGTAATGCAATAGAAGATAAACTCTCTCCCCCTAAAAGCCATTACCCCACTTAAACACTAAACCATCATGGCTAAAATACCATGGCTGACTACAAAGATGATGACGGAGACAAGGAGAAGAGAATCTGTTTAACTAAGGAGGGATAACTCCATACAGAACAAACAGAAATGTAATGGCTCTATTGCATAATCTGGCTGGATTCCTCATTTCAGCTTCTCCAGTTTTTCGCAGCCTGTGTTCAATTGGGGAAGGGAGAGGAACTCCAGGAAAAATCCAGTTGGAGGTGGTATCTGTGTGATGTGTCTCAGCTCTGAAGTTTCTGTTGAATCCCTAGCTCCCCTATCTCATTTGATAGCAAACCCTCACTGTCAGGCACAAGGCTTTTCCCAATGCCTCTGGAAACTAGAGGGTTCAATTAACTTTTCACAAAAAGTGATGTGAGAATAAACAGAAATTACAAGGTTTTGAAAAAAACACAGGCTGAAGCTTGAAAACCTGCAGGCATTTTATGATTCTGCCATTTCATAACCTGTGAGCTTGCAGATTTTGGAGATAAAATTACAGATGGAGTTGAATTTGAAAATCCCATAGGATGAACTCTTTGGTTTTGATGAGGTGTCCAGACTAGACTTTTCATTCCAAGACAGTGCTTACTCACATTCCAGCCTAAAACTCGTCATTCTAAAGCACCCTTCTCCAGCTCATAATGGCCTAAAAAAAGATGGCTTTGTACAGCAGATACATGCAAATTATTCATTGCTCTTACAGATATCTGCAGATGATTTTGTGATCATCAAATCTTGAACACAGAAAGTTTCTGAACATGCCTTCTGGTGCCAAGAAAGGGAAATGCTGGGGAGAATTGTCTGTCAAGGAATTTTTACTTACTCTGTTATAGCCAGTGCTTTTAGTACATCTGTTAAATAAGTCAATGGACACTTTACTGAGAAGAGCTGGCATTAAAGCATCTTCCTGCATAGAAAAGTGGGCACATAATGATGTGGGGGTTTTTCCAAATCTCTTCTGTTGTCCAGGTATACGAAAAAAAATCTAGTTATGATTCACTGACACTAGATGTAAAACTCCTGAGTTATTTACAAATTCTGGTAGTCAGAACTATAACAGGCAGAGACAGGGAGAGAAAAGGAGAGGGAGATATATTTATAATGGAAATCCTCAGGAAATCTGAACTTAAAAGAGAAAAGCTTGTTTTAAAAGACATGGTATATTAAAATGCCCAATTATTTCTTTTTTGTCTTATGCAATCCAGTCTCATGAGTGCTGTGATATCCCAAAGAATAACTTCCCAATTGCCAAGAAGACAGAAGATTTCATCATTATTCTCATTTAACGGTAGTTAGTTAGTAGTTGTCATTTTCTTCAGAAGCAGGAGAGCAAACACAGATCTCCATTCCACAATCCCTGCTACGATTCACATGTATAATTTTCTCATGTCAACTGTAGTCTAGGAAAATGAGAGAACTAAAATTCTTGGGTGAAATAAGTTAATTTTTATCAGGTTAAAGCAAAGTGTAGGGAATGTTTTCCTATTAATTAGAAAGTTTGTATCTGTGTACAATAGTCTAGGATCAGTACTGCATATATACAAATACAAAAAAAAGAACCCCAGTGTGAGATCTGAGTTGTTTGTCTAACATTTTCAATGTCTAACATCTGCAGTCTAAATATTTCCTTGTCCCATCAGTGGCTTCATTATTTAGACTTGCCCCTCACCATCTGCTGTGGACACCTCCTCCATCACTGACCAGCAGAGATTAACATTCATTAACACAAAAGACAGAAGTTATGTGTGAAGTGTATTCTTGCAGTGGAGACAACCCAAGCTGATTATGTGTTACTTTTAGGGTTCTTTCCAAAATTTCATTTGGGTTGCAAATGATTTATATTTTCTTATTCCAATATTTAGCCACACTAGCTGTAGCGAGCTCTTTCTCTCAAGTCTTTGCTGCCAGCTAGACAATACAAATCAGCAAAGTATTTAAAAAGAAAAAATAATTGAAACTATTGGCAACATGAATAAAGGAAAAAGAAAACAAAAAAAGGAAATACAGCCTGAACCACAGGTGCTCAGACACTGATTTTTTATTTCTGAGTGTATGAGGAGCAGAGACATAAACCATGCTAAAACATTTGCCACTAGAGAGAGAGGTATGTGTTTTTATCTTGTCCTTTAAGAGTGTACTTCTTTCTGCAAAAACCCCAAACCCTGGGATAGTAGTTCTGTTCACCCAAATGGTTCAATATATTACTTTATGTTCTACCTATCTCTTTTCTATTTAAAGCATTTGTTACAAAAACCTAGTATATTTTTAAGTAAGAAATCTGCTGACAAGCTTGAAGTGCGGACAAGGCCTTAGCTCCAAGTTATCAGTAAACATCACCAACCGATTGAAATAGTTAAATTATTCTGATTTTTAAGGTCAGGAAACGGTGAAACAGTGAAACTGTTGCAGGAAAGCATACTTGACATAATGCTTCTCTCAGCTCTCAACCGAAAAACACTGAGAATAGCCTGGAGGAGATCATCGCCTTTCATCCAGTTCCAAGAGAGTCTGGAAACACTCACATTTAAATTTGTTAACCTTTTCTCCCGTTTTCTTTCCATCTACTGTGGTGTCTCCACATGCACCTCCTTCCTGTTTATTAGTTTACTTTCTTTTAATAAAAGAAGGGGAGAGTGCTATGAGAACTTGGCCCAGCCTCAGTCACTCTGTGATGGGTTTGCTGCAGGCAGGAGCCCATTGCTTGGGAGCTGCCACTATTACTCCTCTTGTTGACATGGTGACCTGCTAGATGATTTCTCAATAGGTATGAAATCCTCTCCTGCCACACTTATTGCCTATATCTGCTGCCCCATGAGCAGGATCCTGGTTTTGCCTCCTTTTCCCTAGTGCAGCCTGGCTTACCTGTCCGTGGGCAGAGCTTTTATTGCCTTGGAAGAAATAAAAACACAAAATCCACAAAACCACGGCTCCCATGCTGTCACTTCAGCTGCACATCCAGCCATCTGGCAAACACATTCTTTAACCTGCCTGCTTCAGTGTGCCCATCTCTCTGAAACACACGGCAATGTTTTTCCTCTCTCTTGACAATGGGGATTTGTACAATTTTACAGCCTAAAAGATTCTCTGTTAGGGTTGCTCAGTTAATAAAGACATCAACAGTAAGGTCAAAAACGATACCTGGGTATGAGACTCTTTCCCTGCAAAATCAAGGGGTGGGTGCCACATCTGTGGGTCACACAGGTAACCCAGGAGAGGGGAAAGTTATCATCTCAGAATGCATTCCAAGTGAAAAAAATTATTTTACTATAAGCAATATGTTCTTGGCACTTCTATGGTATTTGCTGTCTCCAAATATTTAATTTTAATTAAAAAATGATTAATCCTCTTAATAAACTTGTTACGTGCTGAGTCTTCCAGTTGGAAAACTGGAAGAAAATGAAGAGTAAAATTCGGTCTTGTCCTTTCCTGTGCTCCCGGTGCATGAGGAGGGTACAGCAGCCCTGGGAGGTGGCCAGACTGGTCCAGCAGCTCTCTGACATCTCCATCACTTGGTTCCACCTGAGTCGGTAACTGGTCCGAGCACAAGGAAAGAAGCTGCCAAACAATACATAAAATGGAATACATTTTTATTTTCTTTGTGAATGTGCTTTCCTAGGCTAACAGAAGTAAAACTTCCTTTAAAAGTGGCACGAGGTTTGAGTGCTGAGTTGTAACTGGATGTACAAGAGACACATCGCTTTTGAGAAAGAGATGCCACCTCTTGCAGAGCCCCTGTTCTTAGTTAACCAGCTAATTAAGCATGCTGATGTTGTTGTTCTTGTTAATGCATTTTAATTCCACTCTTAATGTTTTTGCACACTCAAGCATAGCCAGGGACATTGCCCTGAAGAACTGTTCACAGGGAAAGGGTGCAAGAAGCCACGCCGATGATGGGAGGGGGAGCACAAGTTTCCTTGTAGATTCAAGTAAACATTATTAATGCCACACAGCGTGTAATTACCACATCTCCTTCTTTGTGCTCATTGTCTCTGCGGGCCAGATTCGTTCTGAAGTTAGAAATACAAGAGAAGAGAAGGGTGGAAGGAAAGATCAGTACCAATTGCCCATCATCCCAGACATCCAACCTAACTGTGTCAGACAAGGTGGCAAAAATCAGAGGGCAGCAGGGTCGGAGGGATATGGGGCCAGATTTGGAGTGAGATGGGAAGAGTCAGTTGTATTTTGTGATCTCTCCCAGCGGGACAGGTCCGGGATGAGGGTCTGTTGGGATGAGGCGAGTGCTTGGCCATGCAGTGAGAAGGGCTGAGAGCCAACCGTGCCATCACAGAATCATAGAATCATTTTGGTTGGAAAAGATCATTGAGTCCAACTACTCAAATCTACCCTACTCTACAAAGTTCTCCCCTACACCATATCCCCCAACATCACATCTAAACGATTCTTAAACATGTCCAGGGATGGGGACTCAACCCCCTCCCTGGGCAGCCCATTCCAATGCCAGACCACTCTTTCTGTGAGAAATTCTGTACTAATGTCCAGTCTAAACCTACCCTGTTGGAGCGTGAAGCCATTCGCTCTCGTTCTGTCACTAATTACCTGCAAGAAGAGACCAGCACCAATCTCTCTATCACCTCCCTCCTTCTGCTGGTCATCCTGCCAAGGTGACATTCCTGAGGGGACATTGGCTCTTGCACTGAAAGCTTGTGGTTTATTCTTGTCCGGGAGCAAAGTGCTTTTCAAAAGGGTCATTGCCATCGTGACTGATTTCAGTTTGGGGAAGGGAAGTAGCTCGTGTCTTCCCCAAAGAGCCTTTGGAGAAAGTCGCTCCTGGGTCAGGAGGGGCTCATTTGCAGTGGGGCAAAGAACCCTGTCCGCAGGCCTATCTATAATTAAAGACCTGCAGTTTCCTACCCACATGTTCTTAAAACATCTGTAAGCATAATTACAGAACACTACTCAAACAGCTTAATATGAGGCAGGCGTTCTTTTTCACCGGGAGTTTGCTCTTAACGACGTGGTGTACAATAGAGTTTGCAGATAAGGCCAGAAGAACACCTAATGATCTCTCCGCTGGCAGCAACTGTGCTTAAACTTACATTTTCATAGCGGCACGACAGGCCTTCTGTTTTGCCTCATGATGCCTCCCATTCCTCTTACTGCTTAAATCTTTGCTTTAAAAATTAAGGATACAGCCCCGAGCCTGGGCTCCATCTATCCAATTAACGGCGTAGAATGCTATGGAGCTCAGTGCCATTTCCTTATGTCTTCCTTCCTCATGGCTTTGACGCGTGCTGATAGCACTCTTTTGTTAGCCGAGGAGTGTCTTTAGGATCTGTTTTGCAGGGATTATTCTGGTTTTGCCAAAAAAAGCCTACTGTTTGCACAGGCGGCGGCGGCTGTAGTGTGGCAAAGGGTATTCAGGAGGAGGCTGAATGTAATTCCTGGCCACACGACAGCTCCCGTTTCCGCCGCGTTTGATTTTCTCCCAGACTTACAGTAAGGCAGAGCTGTGGGGAACTATTCGACGTCTGAGACACGGTTCTCACTCGGGGGATTTTTTTCAGCCTGGAAAAAGAGACTAAAGAAACTCTTTATTAAGAGATGTCTAAACATCTAAGCTGTTTTACAGGGACTTTCTATTTTTAGCTAGTTTTGGGTTCTCTCCCCTGCTTGCCTGAAGTGTCACCCATCTCAGTTGGGTGTTTGCAACTTTGTGAGGAAATCGTGGCTTCATAGGTACCTTTGAAGGTACCTTTAACATGTAGGTATCTGAGGTACCTTTAACAATGTAGAACCCACCTGGGGATCATTTTTGGGGGGAAGGAATCAAAGTTTCTCAAGATAGGCGTCCAATTTTCACCCCAAATGAAAAGACTAGAGAGATCTATTGGATAAACTAGGTGATCCCATGGGGGTGGGAGGCTGTAGAGTCTCCCTTTGCTGGAGAAGGCACTGCTAGGCTTGAAAGTGAAAAGAAGAACTGTGAAATTTTCTGCCATAGCACAAAGACTGCAACTTTTTTTTTTTTCCTTTTTTTAGCATAGTAAGCAGACAGAAAGAGAAAAGCAGCTGCCTAAATAAGGAACTGTCTTAGGAAGGAAATGATTTATGAACAAACTGTTGTCTTGCAGGAAGAGGTCAAATCTGGGTTGGGGAAGAAGACACAGAGAGACTTAAAGTCAGAGAGGCTAGATGTTAATATGATTGAGAGCGGAGAAAAAGAAATCAAGAAATCAATGCTTGCAAAAAGCCAAATGGAAATACCCAGAGAGGTTAGAAGGAGAGAACATAGATGGGCAGAGAAGCAAGGCTGCTCACATTTTCTGAAGCTCCTTTTCTCCTGTTTGTCTCCTCGGTAGTGAGTGCTAGAGGAACAAAACGTTGGTATTGCTGCTTTCCAAAGAGATGAGCCCATCACAGTCCCCAGCAGATCCCTTTGCCCAGGTTTGGTTTGTATTTGTGTGATTTTTTATCTCTCGTGATAACAGCATTTAGTGACTGATCCCTCGGGTGGGTGCATAAGCATCCTGGGATGAGTCCTCCCTTGCGTGTGCCTTCCTGTGTCCTGGCTGAACTCTCATCATCATGGACACCAATTGCACAATCCAGCCCCTGTTTTCCAGCCCACAAAAAAGCAGCCCATGTCCAGCTGGCTTACTGTCTTCGCAAATGTGACCTTTGGGAACTCACAGATCACACAACTTCCACTGCTCAACTGACTCACGACCGTCCTCGTGGCCTTTCTCCCCTGTCTCCCATGGACAGACCAAGCTCCTATATTTGGAGCAAGGCTCGTGCTAGCAGCTTCTCCATCCAGTGAAGACGTGCTCAAGGTGGGACGTGGGAAACCTCCCTGCAGTGCTCTGCATCTGCACGGAGCCTGTGGAGGAAGGCACAAGGGACCACAAGGCTCTCAGCACTGCTGCTCTTCTGGTGTGTGTTATACACAACGCCCTGATTTTGTCCTTAGTGAATCCTCATGGTCACATCCAGGCAACCTGCTACAGCACAGTAATCATCTGCTGGTGTCAAACGTTGGAAGAGTGAAAAATTGACCAGAGGGTCCCAGTGCCAGCTGCCCAACCCCTCCTGATACTCAGCAGGGAGGAGCTGCCACGGCACTTACACCTCTGCATGGGATCTTCCCTATGTCTGGTGCTGAGGAGTCACCCAAGACTTTAGGTTTAGGCTTCTTTAAGAGTCAATGGGAAAAAAAGGGATGGCAGAAACAGCCCCAGGGATGTTTCTCTCTACGGACTCTGCAGAGAGCTTAGAGAGTGAGCTTAAATGCAGATCAATACATTTTAGATGCTTGAAGTTAAATAAGACGTGTGTTGCTCTCACAGGATGTGCTTTGAGTGTTTACCTTGTCCCCACACACCAAAGCCTAAGAATATATATTAAGGATTAATTTCTCCCCTGGAGTTTTGAATGTCAGAATTGCATCCTAGTAATCATACTGATAATATTTCTACACAGCCTTACAAAAAGTAAATTAAAAAGTATTCAATTTCACTGAAAGATTTGGACTCTCAAAAATGAGACTCATCTGTGGCTGATAGTGAGCCATATTTCAATGTGGTCTTCTGAATAACAGAATATAAATAGACTGTATTTTTGTACTAATCAAATTGGGAGACATTTTCATCCAATTATTTTTGCCTGTAAGACCAGTGAAAGCTAGAAAGTGTGTACATTTATCTAAATAACTGTAGCTGCACTTTGTGTGAATTCTGTTTGGAGGCAGATGGTTACAAAGACAAGTCTTAGCAAGTACTTTAAAAGAATATAATAAATACTGTATAAATAAGACATACCCAATATCTTGCTGTCTTCCTGCAGGATCTGGATTCTGCTATGGTTCAATGTAAAGGAAAACAGAATTTTGCCAACAAAGCTAATGTATCTTCTTCCTCTCTTCCATAATTGGAGGCAGAAGCTATTTTACAAGCAGCTTTTATTTTCACTAATTCATTAAACATGAATTTTCTCTGAAAATATGCTCTGTGTCAGTTGGCCTATAATAAAATAGAATATTCTACAGCTATGAGTCCATTTCCTGCTTCCAGGAATGAAGTTTAAGAGTTTCAACAGGACTGAGTTCCAAGTGGTTTGGATCTCCTTCTATACCTACTTCTGTCTTCCTTTGTGACCTTAGATAAGTCAGTCTTTGAAACTCAGGTATCCTCCTTGAAAAATGAAAATAATTCTCTCCTACCTCCCAGGGAAGTTATAAGCTTTAACCAAGCAGGGTGAGTAGACAGCAGTTTAAAAAACAGCAAAGAAATACCAATAAAGAAGAAGTTCCAATCTTCAGACTCTGGCAAAATTCAGTATTGTCCTCAATATCTAAGAAATACAGAAGAGAAGCTCCTGTTTGCTAAAGCAGATCAATGCATCCGCATCAGTAGGCAATGTAGTTTCAGCGTTATAAAATGCTGACTATTTTTCAAGGATCTAAAGAGAACATCCTTTGTTTTCTGTTCCATGAAACATATTCTTAAAGCCTTGTTCACTAGGATGGAAAAATAGCTTGGTTCTACTTGCGTGGTTTCATTCTGCTATATATGAAGAAAAAATTAGCATCCATCAATCTTCCTCAGCTATCTTTAATCTGGGAGCTGCCACCTACATTCTGTTACAGTAGAAGTAGCGCTTGGTTTTGCCAGGGATCTGGGGTTTTCATCATTAGACAAGATAATATTAGCAGATTGCAAACATATGTAAAAAAATCAAACAGCTCTACGGCAGCCCAGGAGCAGCTAAATTTAGATTTGGGTCGGTTTTGCTTTGGGAATGAGTTGACCCTCAGATGGATTTTGTTAGCATTTTCCTAGAAATCTCGGTATGTGTGTCTTATGAAAGGGAAGCTGGAGAACAAGAACAATTTGGAACAATTGCTTGAGGACTCTGATCTCTCCAGGATAATTGTAGCTGCAAGAGTTATTGTTATTGTGAAAGAGTTTATTACAAAAATCCTTCTAGGTAACTTTGACCATATCTGAAAACTGCTCAGTAGGATATTTTATCAGGAAAAAAAAAAAAGATACATTCGGTATGAATTGTGTCTGAATTACAAACGTTATCAGAAAGGAAATCATATCACAATGTGTGATATTGCAGTGAGCCATTGGATTATGTCACCCCAGTCAATGATTCCAGCTGGGAAGTGATTAATACAGCTTATTGACATGGAGATTAGCTACATCAGTGCCTGGCTGGCCAGAGGGTGAGCTCTGATACCAGCTACCACTGGGTAGGACATAACTGGCTCTCACAGCAGTCAGTTAGATAATATAATAAAGATTTCTGAACTTGGTAACCTCTTTCCTTTTGGCAGAGTCGCAGTCATTCCTCTTCTTGACTGATCCGGAGAGATTCTATTTGTGACCACACGTTTCACATTAAGTATTGGAAGTTATTGGATTACAGCACTGCAGTATGAAAGGTCAGCCACAGAGTGGGCAACTCTGGTTTTCTTGTATGTCCACATAAGGATGGATAATCAGATAATTGCTGTGTCTGCTGGTGTTCTACTGATTTCTATTTTAGCAGTTCAAAGACATCTGAGTAGTTCAGAGCAATACTCTGGTGCTGTTGAGAAAGCACTTCAATAGGCCCTTTCTCTAAAGCTCACCTAATGTTTCCATGCAATTTTCCTTTGGGTCTGAAATGTTCTGTCTCTGGGGAGGTTTTCTTGGAAAGCTAAAGGGGAAAGTAAATTTAATTTGACTGCTTCTTAGTTACCTGACCTTTCATATTCTGTGACATTGGGACTTTCCAATAGTCTAGAATCCTAACTAGCTTCTTCTCTCATAATTACGCTTTTTTTCTTTTTCAATCTACCTGAAATTTCTGTGGTTGCTTCCTGAGAACTGGAGATGAGACCCACAAAAAAAAATCAAATGGGATACACTCATCAGCTGGGTTAGCTTGAGGGGTCACTGCTGACTTCATTCTAGTCTAGTATTGAAATAAAATGAAAAATTTAAATAAAATGAAAATCCAGATGAAAACCTCTAAGTATCATGATTTTTACATGTATTTTTCTTTGAAATTCATTGATGGGCAGGGATGGCCTTTAGACTTCTTTTGTTGCCTAAAATTATTTTTGCTGTAGAAATAGATTAAAAGGACAAGGGTTCTTTTATTTTTATCTTTGTGTGCAGTAATAGTTTCTCATATATTCCAATGGCCTTTCTGTTGGAGCCAGGACTTAAACTCTAGAGAGGGTAAAAATCATTAATTTTTGACTTAACTGTGACTTTTATCTTGCTAGTTTTTGCAAGCTATGTGTTCTGAGATAGTTTCCTCCTATGAAGCAGATTATGGGGTTTTTTTTAACCTCAGAAATTAAACTCCAGTTCCAAGTACAGACAGTTTTATTTCATATGCTAAATTGTCACAATCAAAGGCAGAATCTCTGCTGAACAGGTTTGGAAACATCTGGCTCTTTTCTTTTGACTTTAGAGTCTAATTATCTCAGTGCAGATTGTGATTGCTAAGTATGAAATTAAGCTGCCCAGGCTCAGCAGTCTTGGAGAGTTTGGGGTTTAGTGGTGGGTTGTGTGTTGTTTCTTTTTTCTCCCCCTTTATAACTATTTTCCCCACAGCCTTAAATCATGCCAAAATGGAAACAGTAAAAATATGTACCCTGAGAGCAGTCCACATGTGCTGGCACTTGGGAACACCACCACAGGAATTTCGTGCTGTGTATTACAACAACTGGCCGCTTTGTGAGGAGAACTGGGACTGTGGAGGGCTCGGGCATTGCAAACAGCAATGGAAAAGCTGCTCTCATGGGGAGACTCTGCCGTCGGACCAGTCCAGGGCAGAAGGGGGAGATATTAACAGTCCACAGAGGCAAGAGGTAGACATTAACCCAAGGATGTGGAGGTCCTGGTGCCACAGAAAGAGCAGCTGCAAAGATCTGCCCTGTGCTAGATGGAATATTTCTGATCTGCTGCATCCATGGTGGGTAGGGACACTTGGAAAGCCCAGGGGTGATTCCCTGCTCACCATCTTTGAGTATGTCACCCAAGCCCAGATCCGTAAAGCAGCGGTCACAGATGTCACAGGAGAGAATCTCTGTGGGTCACTCCCTGTTCATAAAATGAGGGCGAGGAACTATGTGACAAAAAGAACATTAAGAGCCTGTGACACCGAGCTTAGAAGAACTATGGGTAGAAAGTGAAGTACAGAAGGAGGTAGAACCAAATTTCTGTATTAAGCCTGGGGGGAGAATGACGTGGTCTCCAGTTTCATCTGGCTGATGAAACCATCGCTCCTGTCCTCTTCTTTAGGGGAGCATTGCTTCACTTTGTCTGTCTGTTTTGAAGATAGATGCTCTCCTTGGCAGCATTGCCCTGAGAAAATTTAAAGAGAATGGATTGAAAATGTGTCAGCTTCAAAGAGAGACCAGTCTTTTATCTTTGGGGTTTTTTTCCCCTCCCTTTTTCCCCAAAAGGAGCAGAGGCGCTGAAGGGTGAGCCCCAGGAACAGAGACTGTTCCTTTACCATGTAGAGAGTCCCACCTTGCTCCAGCTTCTCACCCCAACCTCTCCTCCTTCCCTCACCTTTCCCCTGCCAGGTAGTGTCTAACACGTACGCCCACGCTGAGGAAGGGAAGAAGGAAAACAAACCCAATGAATCACAGTGCACCAACCAATCTTCCCAAACAGCTTGGAAAAATCCAAGGAGAGACTGCTGTTACTTGTGTTTTCTTTGAATTTTCTTAAGCAGTGCAGACATGAAAGTGAGGATCAGGTGAGGGTGAAGTTTCAGAAGACGGGAGGGAAATCCTGGAGGAAAAAAGTGTTTGCTCCCTGTGGACAATCCAAATAATGTGGTAGATGGAGGGTCAGTCAGGGCAGGGGTTTCCCAACTTCAGCAAGGTTTTCCAGAGGTTTCTCTGGCAGAGGCACACACCAGCAACACTCATTATTCTAGTTCAACAGACAGCTGACATTTTTCTGCACTGCTTGATTTATATATCCCAAATTGTATCTTGGGAACCAAGAGAGGCTTTCTGCCATGGAAATAAAAAATAATAAATTCTAATAAAGGATGAAGTTAGTTGAAAAGCCAGCTTTCTTTGTAAATGACAGATGGTACTTAGTTGCAAAGGGCAAGGGGAATCATCCATTAGCACTACTTCTTATGTTGCATTCTTTGTTTTAATTATATAAATGCAGTCAGACACCACAGCATAGATGTGGGAGAAACTATTGTATCTTCACTATTTCACGTTCACCATCACTCTTTAAGGTATTAAAAAGCCTGTGCTGGAAGCACTTTATAGAAATGCAGACATAAGCATAACGAAAGGACATGGACCTTGTGGGACCTGGCGTTCTGAGTCATCATGCTGCCTTCAGTTTGTAGGTGGAATTTGCATATGTGCTCTTCCTGTTGATAGATGACGCTGGAGCACGTGTTCATAAACTTTTTTTAATCCCACGTGCAGTTTAAGGAAGTCCCTAGCAGCATTATGTGATGTCATCCATACCTTCTCAGTGACTCTGGAGAGGCTTTAGTGTTTTTACTAAACTCGGTGTATTTTTGGGGCCCCTCTGGAGCCGCTAAGGCAAGGTCAGGTTACCTCGCCACAGCTCCACAAGTCAAGACGTGCGGTTCCCAGGTGCTGTGCACACAACCTGTGAGCAGGAGTCAAAGCTCCTTTATCCTTTCCTCCCCCCAACACACTCCCCCAACCTCCATATGCATCCTCTTGTTTGTACAGCACATCATTTCGAGCTCAAATATGCTCCCCTTGGGCTTATATCAAAGTCCTGTAATTGGACATTCAACATACTTGGCTCTCCTGCTAACCCTGCCCACAAGCAACTGCCTGGAGCCAAAATCACAACCACAGCTCTGGTTGTGATTTTGAGAGGAGGAGATCCCATCTTCTATGTGGTTAAACACTACTATGTTTGGCATTTTCATTTAAGCTGTGCAATTACGGGAGGCCCCTTGATGATTTGGACAAGAGGTTTGGGATTTTCCCTTCAATGAACTTTTGGGTCATCTTTAAAGACAAGTTAATTAATCACATTTTAAATCAGAGGCTGTCTTCATCAGGCCTCGTACAAAATCACTGTGTCCACAACCTGCTTTGCAGATTAAATCCTGCTTTCTTCACTGTAGGTGTCTGTGTCTTCACCAGCAGATGCTTACTGCTGCAAGTAGAAGTCAGCTCGCAGGTCTGCTGGTAAGAGATAACGGAGAAGACTTTAACAGGAAGACTGTTAACTGTTTTTTTTTTAATCTTTGAACACTGTCCATCCTGTCAGCACATAGAGGAATTGCACACTTCAGTTGTGGTTTTAACTGCCCAACCGTGTGTTACTATCCGTTTGTAAACACCTGCATTCGCTGGTTGGAAGCACAACCAACAGATGATGTTGTCTCCATCCGTGTGCCTTAGAGGCTCAGATCCATTTCCCCCTCACAAAATTCAGTTAAAGGATCACTAAATGGAGGTAAGCAAACCACATCTGCAGAGGATGAGAATGAGAACGAAGCTCAGGATGAGGGGAACTCATACACCAGCTGCAGGGATGCACCCACGGTGCTCCAAGCAGAGGTGAGAAGAATAGAGATGTAGATGTCAACCATCTCTGTCCAAGTCCCATCTCTCCCCCAACAGCTGCTGCTTCACAGGTGAGAGGGAAGCTTCCAGGGGAGTTTAAGCACCAGGACTCTGTGCTGGCTCCACATTTGCTTTCCCATGGTACCTTCTTCATGACAAGTACCACAGCCATTGGCACTTTGCTGTGCATCTTTATTCAGCCAGAATGGGATGAGGCTTAAGAATAACAGGCAGGACTTCAAAACCTTTTAATATGTCAATACCAAATAATGTTTAATGAGGCTGCTACTGTGGAACAATTTCAGGCGTCTTAAGTTACAGGACACTCAATATTTGGGTATAGGCTTCTAATAGAAGGCCCCAAGTCAATAAAAGATAATTTCTGTAAAAAATCATCTGGGGTTAACCAGAAGAATTATCTGAGTGGAGGTATGGAGGCATAGTAAAAGATCAAATGGAGATATACATATATATATACATGTATGTGCATATATATAGGTCTTGAATACATTTAAGAGTGGAATTAGAAGGTCTCTAATCACCGCGCTGAATTTTAGAAACCCTCCATCGAAGACAGTGGTGGAAGAAAGAACCTAAACTGTTTTAAGTTGGATCTTAGCAGCTTTCTGGGTGGGATTTGGTAACAGAAGAGAAGGAATCCTCAAGTTAGAAATTAAAGGCTTTGAAAGATGGTTTTCCCCACAAGGAGGTGAAAGATTTCTTGAGTAGTTGTTGATTCATTTTGGTTGAATTGTAGTTAGCCTATTAATTAATTCTGTCCTTTGTACCACTGGTTACTTGAAATACCACGAGGACCTTTTGCCTTTGAGGGGGTTTGCTTGCCTTCTTCCAAATCAGATGGTCAGAGCCACCCGGACACAGATCCCAGTTCAGGAAGGAGCATCCCTTCAGCTCCACTTGGTAGGGACTACCTGGGAGGGATGAAGTGAGGTCCACGCCAAAAATCAAATGGGCATCTCACACCCCAACTTCTCAGCTGTTGTGAGCATCCTGGAACACTGTTCTTGGCCTTCTCCTTTTCCTTTAGGATGCTGGCATTTTAATAACTTTAAGGGGTTTTGTACTGATCATAATGATTTTCATAGGGCCTTAAAAATGCTCATAGAAAGTGTAATTTCCAGCTCCTCTACATTCCCCTGTAGGTGAAATTGCTTGTAGCACATGAGCCTCTGAAAGACAAATGTTTTAATTCGATCCATTTTATGATGCATTTTATTTAAAAGAGTCTTTCATTTTCATTTGGCCAACTCTTACCATTACATTGATCTTGCAAGAAATAAATAACGTTTGCAGGACCTCAGAATTGGAATTATCTGTTGCTCTATCGTCAAGACTATCCCAAGACAGAACAAATCCAGAGGGGAAGATGCAAAGAAAGAGAAGCAGCATTACATTATCAAAAAAAAAAAACCAAAACAAATAAAAAACCCTAATTTAGACATTATTTGTTCTTTTTCCTTTGGAGTTATTTATCTCTGCAGAGTTGTATCACTGGGCTAATAAGTTTCTGTGAGAGGAGTTGGCAAATCTGAAATTAATTCCAGGCTTCAGATAATGAAAGGCTGTGGGATCATTTGCTTACCAAAAAAGCCCAGACTTTTTAAAAAAAGCTGCATAGAATAATTTGTTTTTAAAAAAGCCACAGAGAAGTCAGACCTGCCCTCAATGAGGTTAGACTGAAGACTATTTATAGAATTTCCATAAGACTTTGCTTGGGTTGCTAAAAGTTCATTGCAGGGAGGAACTGCTCCTTTCAGCTTCCAGTCCTCTAAAAAATCTCAAGTTATTAAACTTTATGAAAGAACAGGCTTTCACTTATTCTTACATTTTGCACTCTTCGAGCTTGACAGAGATAAAACCATAATATAAATTACAAACCTCACATATAAAGCTTGCAGCTCACTGACATTACCGACCCAGGTTTGTTTAATAAGATAAAATATAATTAGAACATTTATTATTGTCTAGGATTTTAAACTGCCTACAGTTTGTTTGTTTAAGATGTAACTAAATTAAATTGTACCTTGCAACGAGGAAACAATATAAGCATTTGAATGTGGGATGGAAGAGGGTCAATGTTGGACAATCAACATTTAAGAGTAGAAGCATGGTATTATGTATCCTGCCATTGAAAATCCATTGCAAGTCTGTTTTCAAAACTCAGTATGGAAAGACTTGACCTTGAGATGCACCAAAGGAATAAGGAAAATATTAAAATGGATAAAAGTTTGTCTCTCATCTTTGATGTGCATAATTGGTAATTTTGCCTTCTCTTTCTCTAATCTGTATTTACTCCATTTACATTCAAGGGCTCCTTTGTGTACTCTTACTGCCAGTTTCAATCTGTTAATGCAATTCATACAACTACTTTATTGCTTTTATTTCTGGGCTGTATGAAGGCTCATGATTTGAACCCTTTAGGATTTATACTTGTCTTTCTAGAAGACTTCAGAGATACTCATTGTTTGATAAAAGATAGCTTAGTTGTAATTTTCACTTCTAATAAAATGATTTGTGCTTTCAAAGTACATCTACATTTTCGCAACAGAGGCTTATTTTGGCTCTTGAGTTTTGAATACAAGATGTCAAAAACCCTGTGTTTTCATAATACTGGTTAAAAAACCCATACATTTTAAACATTTTTCAGCAACCAAGTGTGGAAAGTTGAAGGAATCTGTTAACATATTGATTGCTTTGAGCACCGCTTTAAATTAGCTTTCTGTTCCTCTCCATATGGTTTTCCATTAAATTTAAATAAATTAAAGTTCAATTATCTGGAAGAGAGGTACAGAGTCTTCCTCAAGCTGCTGGATGAATTACACCCAACCTTCCCCATCAGGAATTCATCAGGATGTCTGCCTTTGGGTATTGTGGACCTACTGCTTCTCTTTTAGACCAGTTTTCAAGGCAGGTGCCAAGCACACTTTCAGAAATAGTCCCGCGATTGGAAGTGACTTTCTCTCTGCACTATTATGTGAGTCATGCCTGTAAAAAAAAATTAATAAATAAATAAAAGAAGTTCATCAACTGGAGAGGTTCCACATTGACACGCACACCAGTTTTCAGTCTGCAGAGATGCAGCAGACATAAACAGGAGGATATTTCACAGATGGTGTCTTTCATTCTGGGAAAGAAAAAAAAAAAAAATTAAAAATTTAGCTTGTATCTGCCTGCTGGATGCTCAGCATGCAGAGGAGGGGGAAGGAGGAGGGGAAACAGCACCCTCACTATTCACAGAATTGGGTCAAAAGCAAGCCATACCCGTCCAGCGTAGGTTTGGGGTGTATGCACACAAGGTGTTTTGCACGAGCTTGGGATGAACATCTGGAGGATACAGAGGGAGGCTGGGATGTCCTCTTCCAAAACATGGCTTTGGTCACCTCTTTGCCTCGTGTCCTTGTACATCCTTCCAGCACCAGCCCCTGTCTCAGCAGTCTTGGCACCATCCAGGGAGCACAAGGAGCAGTTTGATCTCGTGAAGAAGGACAGAAGCATCTTTTGGGATATGTAGCTGTCGCTCTCTTTTTCTCTCTTCCTTCCACAGAAGAACATAAAACATATCTGTCTTACAACTTCTGTCAGTAGTAGAGATGATCCCCGAAGGCAAAGCCTCCTCATTAAAGTCACTGCCTCAAAAGTCTCATTCGCCTCAGAAAAAAGAAAAACAACGCAGCTGCAAAAAGCATTATCAGAAGCAAGAATAGCTTAATGGAAGCATGACCTAGGAGAAAAATACCCCCTCGAGGGGCTGTGAGGCAAGCCTCGCTGGTGGGAGGTTGGGTACCCGTGATGGCAGCAAGCCCTGACGCCAGGGTGATGGGCTGGCAGGGCAAGCTGGGCACGTGGGCTCCACACTGGGATGAAGGTGGACCTTGCTGCCTGCTATGAGCAATGGAAGGGGAGGTGGGAGCTAGAAGGGTTTGGCTGTCTTTTGGAACCATCAGAGTGGCATAAAAATAGCAGAGCAACAAAGCCAGGCCAGCAGTAATTTTCACACAGTGGTTATCTCTGTAGTATAGCTCTGTGGCTAAATAAAATAATAACAAAAAAAAAGAAAGAAAAGAAAAATAAAGAGGAAAACTGAATTAGGGAACACACACTGTGTGAGTATACTGTGTTGGAAATGAGGCACGTTCTCCTTACACTGAGATATTGTACTTTTAGATATATCTATATTGTGCACAGGTGAGATATTACTTGATTTTTCACAAATCCAATATATTTGTATGAACACACAGTGAATTCTTCCAGGATGCAGAGGAGCAAATTGCTCAGCCCTGAAGTGCTGAAGTGAACCATCCATTTTCCTCTTCCCTTTGCCTAAAATTGCACTTTAAGCTTTAAAAGTCTGTGCCCTTCCATAAAACCTACCATTCCTCCACCTCCTTGAGACTCACCTCCAGTGGCCCCAGACTGGTTGTTCCTTTCCCTGAACGTGCCATTCATCCCTACCAGCAGCTAAACAGTTTTACTATGTGAAAATACATTAAATGACTGAATTATTTGTTTTCAAACAACTGGCTGTGCAATTGCTCATTTGACAAGAGCCCTTGGTGCCTTGCAATTTCTCTGCACACGTGGCAGCTCCGAAGGAGCCTTTAGCAGACGGGGGTCAATGAACAAAACACCCCTTTTACTGAGCTTTGGCATACTCACCCCCAAAGAAACCACGGAGGCTATTGTCTATTGTGTCAGGACTCTATATTTGTGCAAGAGGGAAATTATTCATAGTAATGGGCCTATCCAGTTGATGGTCTCCATTTTTAGAATTCCCAGAGTATGCATTTATTTGAAGAGATAAGACAATTAGAGAGGTTTTAAATCGGCTTTTATAGGACTATTAAATTTCCCAATAGCGCTGTAAAAATTAATAAAAATCAACTGCTGCTCTTGTACAAAGAAATAAACAGACCCAGCATTAAGGGCTGGGTTTGTTTTTTTTTCCAAGGTTTTGTTGCTGCTGTTTCTGCATCAATGGGTACACATGGTTTTTGTTCCCTGGGATGGGGCTCGCTCGCAGGAACAGGGCTGAAGTCCAGAAGCACCACGATCCCTCCAAAGCCCAGCAGCGAGGATGGCCATGGGGTGTGGGGCAGGAGGAGAGCCAAAGCCATGAGGACGACCAAAATCTCAGTGCTGCAATAAGCATATATTAATCAGTCAGTCCATAAGCCAAGATAAATGACCCTCAGCTTGGCTAACACACAGCGTTGCCACTTCTGCCCAGCTCAGCTACACGTATATATGTTGTGAAGGTGATTTGTCCCACTGAGTCCCATGACATCTTAATGTGGAAGAATCTCTCTTCAGATGGGTTCTTTGCTGTTCCCAACTACCTGTATTCACTGTCTCTCCTGCACCACGTAGCTTTATTTGAACTGGGTGGATGTCTGTGCAGAGAGGGATGCTGGTCCTCTTGTGTGCTCCTGAAAATGAAATTTTCCATTCCTGTAATATAGTGCTAAAAGTCTGCCTCAGTCGTACAAAAACAGCTCGGAGGTAGAAGCTGTCTAAATCGTGCATTGCAAATTCCTCGTTACATTAGTGGGAGAAAAAAATCCTTTCACCTTACCCAAGTCAAGCTGCTTTAATCAATAGTTATCAGTCATTTCATTTCCCTTGATAAGTGCTTCTCGCACTGCAACTTTACTGCTTTCTACTACTGAGATGTTTTCAACCTCTACTTGGAATAGAATTTATTCCCTCCAGAACAATTTTCATTTTAACCTTTCCTCAATGGCTTAGAAATAATAGGTTGCTGAAATTACTTTAATAGATTGGAAATTTAAACCGTGTAGAGATAACCACCTAGACGATGTTACAACTCAATGATAAGACGAAGAATAACAAATCTTAAAGGTTACTGAACTAAGACTTATGTTTTAAGGCTGCTGAAATACCAGGTATTGTTACATCTCTGCAATTAAATAACACTACCTACTACCTAGCATTAGGAGTCTGTGCTATTCAAAACCCTCCTGTCTGAAATTGCTTTCTTTAACAGCAACTCTGAGGGCAGTAATTACCGATGGAGGAAAACAAATATTTTCAATATTCCCCCGTGGCCTTCTCAATGCTTAAAGCACTCGGGTGATCTCTCCGTAATCTTCTGGGAAGTGGAAGAATCAGAGCTTTCAGTTGAAATCTTTAGGCTAATTTTGTCTTCATCATTTGGAGCTGTGAATGTAAGCCGTGGCAACCTGTTAAAAATTCTTGCAGCTTTGGCAACAACCAGAAAAATCTTTGAGAAATGGTGGAAGTAACGGTATTTTCCTTGCCTCTGTAGTACCCAAAGGACTTTTTGTTATAGGATACTTCCTGGAGAATTGCTGATTTTAATGCCTAACACCACATGTGACCAGGTCCTTGCCCCTGCTGTCTGTGGTAGGATCCCAGCAAGCTGATAGATTTTGTCAAATTGAATTGAAATTTAAAAATAATTATCCCACAGTCCTATTTTTTCAGTGGTCTGTGCATAAATACCTGCATAATTCATCAAAGAAGGGTGGTAAATTTGGATGTTAGTCTTTAAATGACCAGCAAGGCTGTGAACAAAGAGGGGACAAGCCCAGAGCAAAGTGGCTGGTGATGGGTGACCAGTGATGTCCATGCTGGGGAAGGCTCTTCAGCCTCTTGCCCATTCACAACTCCATCTTTACCCAGAAGCCTCCGACTCTAAATACCAAAATTGGGAAGAGAGGTCCAGAGAGGCACTCCGGGGAGAAATTTCAACTTTCACACTTTTAAATGGAGGTTCAACACAGATTTGTGGACACACACACGCCCCAGATACACCTGGTTCAAACTTCAACCAGGGCAGTCCTGTCTACCTTTTGCATTCCCCAAAAATGAAGTGGACCTTTGGGTGCAAACCTGAAAACTTGCCCCTGTAAAAATAGGCTCAGGCCTGGTTCCTTTAGCTGCTGTTCCTGGAGTACTGCAAGTGCCTGACTCCTAATGGGATGCTTGTGGTGCAAAAAACCTTCTGAAAATACTCCGTAATTTCAGTTCTTGGGCTGAAACTTGGTGCTAAAACATTCCCTCTGCGTTGTGATTTTCACTGTTGCAACCAACAGCTACAAAGGCCCAGCAACAGCCTCCTGTGCTCAGCATCTCTGTATTTATCTGCATACCATTTATTTTTAGCCAGCTTTTCTCAGATGCTAGTGGGGAGAATTCTGCATTGTGCTGCCCTGGGCTTTCCTTATTTATCAGTCCCGGAATCGTGGAAAATATCACTTCATTCAGTCTATGTACTCCTCCCATGTGAATGCTTTAGCATAGATATCCGAAAGTGGTTGTTGTGTGTTTTTTGGGTTGGTTTTTTTTTTTCAGTTTCCCTGTGATATTTATGACAAACTATTTCCAAGATTTCTCATCTCCATCAGCAGTTTTCGTGTGTTGCTTTCCAAGTAGGGGAAACAGCGTTGCTCAGGAAAGATAATGGAAAAAGAAGCACACTTGGCTTTAAATATATTCAAGTCTTTTAAGAACCTATGAATTTCAGGTCATTTTTCAAACTTCCCCCCCCCCCCCCATCCTTCCAGACACAAGATTAACAAAATACATTGCACCAATTAACCTCCTGGGAATCACCTGTGAAGGAAAGACTAAAAGAACAGCTTTTAAAGCAATCACTTACATCCCTGCCAGAGGGATCGTTTATCAGGGCAGGTTCCCACTTTCCCATCACTCTTCCCCACACGCATCAACTGCAGAGAAGGGGCTCATCGCACCAGCTGTCTTGCACCCAAAAGGAAAGTCGTGTGCGAGGTTGTTTTCTTGACCCTGGAAGAGTCAGGCAACTGGTGTAGGAGGATCGAGAGCTGGGGCTTCCCAACCCCACTGGGAGCTGTAGGTGCTGCCCTTGCAGCTGCAGAGCTCACCCGCGTAGGCGGGGTGACGGCGGCTCCCCAGCAAATGTTTTGAGAGGATTCAAATGAGCTTCAGAAAGCGAGCTCCCGTTCTGTGGGTTGACCTCAGCAGAAACAAACTGTGAGCAAATGTATTATGCAGATACCACATGGCATTAACTCATCACAGATGTGGCAGGAGGATGGGAATTCTGCAGCGTGTTTTCTGCTCTCTGGACATCCTCAACTCAACTGAAGCCTCAGTGGGACATCCAGTGCGTGAATCATGTTTCTAAAGTTTAGTTTCAATTTGGTGGGTCCAGATCTTTTCCAGGAGCAAGCTTAGCTGGTACCTTTGCTGCTTCATCCTCCGTATGGGATCTGCTGCTGACCGGAGCTCACCAGACTGCCTGGTGCATCCAGGCATGGAGCCAACAGCCACCCTTTGTGCCAGCTCATCTTCCAGCCTGAAGAAGAGCTGCCAATGCCTCTGCCTGGTGGAAATCCTCCCCAGCTGTAAATCACACAGTCCCTGCTATCTGAACAGACACCAGCAGTATCTGATGACATCCGCTTGACAAATCCAACATGCTGGGTATCTCATGCTTGACAACTTTACAAATGCTTTCGCAGCTTTGTGATAATGGAAGGCTGTCAGTCATAACTCTCCTACGTCTTTCACTCACGTTGAATACTTGACTTTATCATAAATAACTTACAGCAGTTAATTACTGCTCTGATGTTGCCCCAGAAATGTCGCTGTTGCTAAACTGATTGCCCGGGCATGCCTCTAGTCCTCATAACTTTTATTTTAACCTCAGTGTACAAAATTTACAAGCAGTGCAAGTAGTCTCTTCAGTAAGTAAATTCTAGTCCAAGTAAGAAAAAATATGTCTTGGGGCAGGATCCACCCACACTCTGAGTTGATCTTGAAACATCATTTTCATCAAGTTTTGGAACATAAGGAAGTCCCTGTACGATAGTTGCAGGATATCAGTCAGTAAGGCTAAACAAACATTGGCAAAATTTCTCTTTTTCCTTCCACTGTGTTTACCTCAGACATAAAAATAAATGCCTCTTAGTCTGAAGTGGAATATTGGAAACTTATAAAAGGTAACAGAGCCTCCCATTGCATCGTTCAGCCAAAGACAGAGAGTTGGAAGAGTTTCCACTCTCTTCACCGTTTTCCTGTTTCTTCCTCAACTCCAGGGACCACTAATCCACTGCAAAGGCTGAGTTTTAAGGAGTCACATGGATGAATGTGTATCATCTAACAAGCCCAACAGCAGATGAATGTGCATCATCCACTGACAGCACATCAGCCCCGCTGGGGATAAACTGGGTTTCCTTGAAACGTGCACCCAGACAGTGGAATCAGAGAGCATAAGGTCAAAATTCAGTCTGTGGTTAGAATTGTGACTTGTGGAATCGCTGGGAAAGCTGACGTTACTTTCCACCTTGGGTAGAATCATAGAATGGTTTGAGTTAGAAGGGACCTTAAAGACCATCTAGTTCCACCCCCCTGCCCTGGGCAGGGACACCTCCCACCAGACCAGGTTGCTCAAAGTCCCATCCAACCTGGCCTTGAACCTCTCCAGGGATGGGGCAGACACAGCTTCTCTGGGCAACCNNATTTCTTCCTGAGATCTAATCTAAATCTCCCCTCTTCCAGTTTGAAACCATTACTCTTTGTCCTATGTCTCCAGTCCCTGGTCAAGAGTCTCTCCCCATCTCTCCTGGAGCTCCTTTAGGGATGGGAAGGGGCTCTAAGGTCTCCCTGGAGCCTTCTCTTCTCCAGGCTGAACCCCCCCAACTCTCTCAGCCTGTCCCTCCAGCAGAGGCCCTCCACTGGACTCCTTCCAACAGGATCTGCTGGCCCCTTTCGAAAAGCACATCTCTGTTGCTCAGTTTGTGTTGATTCCACAAGCACACGGATGCACAGAGGAATCCTGAAATGCCTTGGGTGGTCGCTACACAACGTTCAATTGCCCTGCTCTCACTTTTCCAGAAGTGAGCTTTTCTTATTCAGAAAAGAGCTGTAGCTGCCCAGTGGGCACTGGAGAGGGCTGGCAGCAATGGAGCTATTGACCTTGCCTCCCTAAATACGGTGTTCTTGTGACTTAAATGAAATATGTGAACTGCATTCGAAATATTTCTCTGCTTCTCCTTCAGTGTGTAAAAGCCTGCCCTCATACATCAGTGAATATTAAATCACCATATTCTCATTTATATGTACACTCCAAGATGCTGATGGAGTCAAGTACTGTTATGTGTATGTATATGAGGATCTAATTTTACTCTGTGTATTATTTTATAGTCACCAGGCTACATTCTGCTGGCTTGCTATTCAAAGAGAGGGGTGGAAGAGTAGTGGATTTTGCAGTTGTTTGATGGGTGGAATGAAAATGTTGTGCCCAGACCAAAACTGCATATGGACTTCAGCTATTTGTAAACATTTGTCTTGTTTACTTCCAGTAACAATGCAGCCTCTTTTTTTAAAAAAAAAAAGGAAATTCTTCCACAACAAAACCCAACAAACATTTTTGCTAAAACGTTACCACATTTCTGTTGGTTTGGAAATTGGCTGAGCTTTGTTTCCAAACAAGCAAATTTGTAGGTAACTTGGCTTAAAATTAGCTAAGCCATGTGAACCTGTCGTTTTGAACCAAAATATTTTTGTGTGGGTGAGCAAGCCATGCCAACAAGCAGTGAATTTGTCCTCAAGCCTCTCTTGTACCAGCAGTAAAACACCCAACCTACTCACAGGAGTGAGAAAAATCAGCTGAAATCTTGTACAAATTGGCACTCAAAACAACATTTTCTCACCTTTTGGTGGTTCATGACAGCCTTGGGAAGTTATATTGCTATTGGGGGTAGGAAGCTCTGTCGGGGGGCACAAAGCAGAGGATGGCAGGCTCTTTTAAAGGGTATTGCCCCGGAGGGGAACCTACACAGCTCGATTTGCTTTTGGGTACATGCTAAATATTAGGCACATTCCTGACCAGGACACTTTGTACCTGCAAGAAGCAGCTCACAAAGGATTAAAATCTTTGGCTGCGGTCTGGAGTTTCGCTCCAATTCAGCCAGATTCCTCTTTTTTCCCCCTACTGTATCAGATGCATTGATTTTATTTTTTTTCCCCCAAGTTTTATATTGCAGAGCTACAGATTTTCTGCTGACAGTTATTTCTGTCAGTGTCTTTTTTGCTGGAATTAGTGCCCGATGCACAGGGTGGGGAACTGATACTCAGAGGTGAAAGCTGCTGGGTGTCTTTGCAGATCGCATCCCAAAAAGCTTTGGGCATTTTGGTTTAAGGCACCACAAAACTGCCTGTGGGCTGTTGATATTTGGGGAAGAATGTGGGATTGCAGAATTAACAAGTCTTGTAGTTCAGTTGTGAAAGGGGCAGAGTCTCCACTGCTAAAACAGCTTCACTATCGGTACTTCAGGGTTTGATATCGTAACGTCAAGGACCCAGCTAAGAGCTGCTGGTGATTTATGTCCTTGGGACTGCCTTAAGCAACAACATTTGGATGGCTCCCAGCACCTGTGTGGGTGAGGAGTTTCTCCCTCTGTCTGAAAAGGAGCGTACACTGATTTAAAGATGGAAGGCTAATTTCGTGATACCTTCCACATTCCGGTGGTGGATTTTTTATATAATCTTATTTTTCATCTGAGATAGAAAGCCTTCCTCTTCAGATAAATTCACTTCAGTTAAGTAAAGCTGGAAGTCTTTCTATTCTGCCTGATTTTAATACTCTAATTTGTCAGTTGGGGACTTAGATATAAGTCACACTAGAGCTTCTATATGGTTCAGACAAAATTTAAATGTTGAAAGGTTGCTGCATGCTGTCTTTTAAAAGGACAGATTTTAGGTCCTGCTTAGAATGTTTCTTTTTCATGTGTATAAAAAAAAAAGACATAAATTATGATCCTTTGTTATTTTGCAAGACAACATGCCTTTGGCTGGTCTGTCTTGCAGAGACTTCTTTCTGTGTTGCTTGCTTTGGGGCAGCCAGAGGATGTGAGCGATGCAAAGTGAGTGTGAAAACCATGCACAACCCTTTTGTCTTCTTTGTGAGTCATTCCAGCCTTTTTTGCCTTTTCCTTCCTGCATCCCAGGAGAAGGGGGGAAGGCTGGATGCAAACCACACTAGCCAGTGCTGCTGGCTGCAGGAGCAGGTAGCCAAGCCCGTGGGCACCTGGGGGATGGGACCTGCTGAAATGGGACACGGGAGAGAGGGAAAGGATCCAGAGAGCTCAGAACAAGGGCTGGGATTCCCCGTCTAGAAGTGGTTAGTGAAAAAAAATAACAAAAACAAAGCAATTGCAAGCTGAAACCCTCTTTTTGGTAACGCTGCTGTTTATAGCAGCCCTTAGTTATGGATGTTTGTTTCAAGATGCTGTCTCTGTGGCAAGGGAGGATTAATCCTTTCCATTTGCTGTGGAAGAGGAGCTGCTTTCAAAGCCAGCAGTGACATCGGTGCAATGTCTGCTGGGTCTCTGGGGTTGCTGGAGAAGCACCCCCAGCACTAGTCAGGCGAGTTATCACATCATGGACTATCTAGCTGCCTCTCCTTGTAGATGGGTAGCCTTGAACACAGTTTCATGTGATGTAACAGATGGAGAATATAGCTTTGATGTTCTTGTTCTGGTGGACTAAACATTGCACTGCTGGTGTTTGTCTTTTTTTCTTTGATGGGTCCTCAGGATCTTCAGGTGCAAAAATGTTCTATTTCACCATCCACAGCCTTGCATACACCTTACTCCCTACCCTCCACGGGTGGCTGCAGTTTCCCTCCTGCCAGAACATCCCTGGAAGCCCTGTGTGATCCTGAGCAGGGTTGTGCTCTCTGCTATTCTTGCAAATTTGGAGCACGCAACCCTAAAATTCTCTGTAAAACTTTAATTACAGAAAAATGATGTCTCTTAAATAAAGACTGTCCCAGAGGAAAACAGAGCTGACAAGTTATTTTGCTTGTCTAGTCGTCTAGAACCGTTTGTCATAAACAGATGTGTACAGCAGATACTACAACACTACTTAGAGATTAACTTGCATTAGGACTTCAGGCTTTAACTCATGCCTTGTTGCACAAGAAACGAGCATGGGCTGACTTCTCGAGCTGGTTATTGCTGTAATTATTCCTTCAGCTGACTTTGTGGTGGTGCAGGGGGCTCCCAGTGGTGCCACTGGGTCCCACAAGTGTTGGGACTGGCACAGGAAGGGCTGGAAGCGGCACCTTGCCCACGGGTCCAGCCTTCCAGCTGCAGATTCTCAGGCAAATCTTTCTCTCTATGCCTGAGAAAGGGGAGTATCAGTGTTTTCTTGCCCTCTAGACATGGAATCATGGAATTGTCAGAGTTGGAAGGGACCTCTAGAGATCATCTAGTCCCACTCTGCTGACAAAGCAGGAACGCCCAGAGCACATCACTCAGGACAGCATCCAGGCGGGGCTTGAAGATCTCCAGAGAAGGGGACTCCACGACCTCCCTGGGCAGCCTGTGCCAGGGCTCTGTCACACTCACCCTAAAGAAGTTTTTCCTCCTATTTGAATGGAACGTCCCATGTTCCAGCTTGAGCCCGTTGCCCCTTGTCCTATCACTGGAAACCACTGAAAAGAGTCCGGCTCCAACATCCTTCAACCCACCCTTTAGATACTTATAAACATAAATAAGGTCTCCCCTCAGCCTTTGCTTGTCCAGGCTAAAGAGTCCCAGCTCCTTGAGCCTTTCCTCACAAGGGAGGTGCTCCAATTCCTTAATCATCTTCATTGCCCTTCGCTGGACTCCTGCAGATAAATCCAGTAAGGCATGTCGGACATTTCCAGTATCCCCCCATAACATAATCCACGGAGGGCAATCAGAAACACATGCAACAAAGCATTTGTCTTCTCATTTAGCAGCTTGTCCATTCCTTTCCACTTTTGCAGCCAGAAAGAGAATGACCATTCCCTTACTGATTGGTGGCCCAAGTCAAGTGGTTTTGTCGTGGCCACCCTTTCCTTATCAATAAATGTCTCTGCAGGAAAGGGCATCCCCCCTCTTGAACAATAGAAACAACCAAGAGGAGACAGATCAGGATCAGGACTTTTCCTGAGTTTTTTGCAGGGACCTTGGCATGGCTCAGATTCACCTAGTGCGTGATGGGGGAATAAAGAGGACCTGAATCGACACAGCCAACAAACCCATCCCCTTGTGCAGCTGCTAAATTGAAAGCCAAACATAAGAAAGAGGGAATAAAAGCATCTGAAAACACTGCTTAGTACAGTGATTATAATTATGCCCAGAAAAGCAATTAGAAAAAGAGATTATATGTTTTCATATTCAACCCATCTTATACCTACATGTGCTCAGAGCAAAATCTGCCTGCAAAGCACAATTCCCCTTCAGAAAAGTCTGTTGAGGTGTTGAAGAGAGCCAGATGCTTGTTGTCTCTCGCTGGGCACGTTACAGGAGTGTTTTATCTGAAATTAAAACAAAACAATTATTCATATTTTAAGAGCAATAATAAGAAGGCTTAAAAAAATGCCTTTGGAACCGGTGCGTGAGCCTCAGCCCAGCAACAGCTCGTGTCTGCAAAGTTGAGCCAGAAGCATAAGAGGGCACATTTTGGGGGTTTTAATGCCATCAGCTTCCAAATGCACCCAAAAGTAGCTGGGCCTTTCCCTGATGGTCCTGCAGGTACCTTTTAAGTCTCCAGAAAACTGCTAGATTCAAACAGAAGATGTTTAAATCAAGAATATCCTTACTGGGCACTTCACTGGGAAAAGGGTGAGATTGACTCCTTTCTGCTACATCACACAAGAGGAAACTGAGTATAAGAGATGATTTTGGAAATTACAGCATCTTCACAGACCAGAGGCTGCTCCATAGCTCAACTGAGAAGGACACGAAACCATATAATCCCTGCATATTTCATCCTTTCAGGTACAAAACAAGGTTTTCTTTTTCATATCAAGCGCATTTCTTTTATTCAACCACCTTTCCATGTGTCCCACCTTCCTTGGGTGAGTTCACCAATGCCATTGTGTATGGAAAGAGACTGAATATTGTTTACAGGGGTTTAAGTATTCTCTCTTATATATTTGTATCAGATTAAATGATTTTCTCCTTCCATTCCCCTTCTATGCACGCTTTTCATAACTCTCTCACCACACTGAACAATGTTCTGAATCTCTCTGGAAAGCAGCTCTCTTACTCATGGTTTTTGTGCTAAATAGTCTTTTCTGCCACTCCTTAATGATGATTTGTGGAGCACATTGCGTCTAGTTGTAGCCTTTCTTGGGGAATCTCAGCTCATGCTATCCCTCACCTTAATTCTTTCCACTCATCACAAACCCCAGGTGGTGGATTTAACCCCAGTTTTACTAAGTCTCTCACTTTCTTAGTCTATCTGAATCCCCCAGCTTGTTCATCAGGTATTATTTTTAGGTACTGCCATTATGCACTTGTACACACTCTTTAAAAGAAACATTACTTTCTTTTATTTAGTATTATCATTTCAAATTTGCCCCCCAAAAAAACAGATTCTCTTAGCTCTCTACAGGGGAACTCCACAGGCTGGATCTCTCTTCTAAAGGCTGATTATTTTTCTGGTTTATTTTGTTGACATGTAATCGAATTTCATCCCTTGAAAATTAGATTATTTCTCTCAACCTACTTGGGATACAGTAATCCCGGGGGGGATGGGGAGGAAAGGCAAGCAAACAAAAAAGAATTAAAGACATTGTGAAGTCTGTATGTCAATAACGTAATTCTGAAGCAAATCCACCTCCTCAGCCCTCCCCACTGCCTTTGGCATAACTTTATATGCATATGGATGACTTAACACAGGAGGTACACCTCTTTACTGATGCAAGTGACTGCTTCTCCGTGCAGCTTCAAACAGAAATCCCACTTTTCCCTCACATAACTCAAAGCACCCTGCAAAGTAGCAGACCTATATCTTGCAAGTCAAGAAAATGAGATGCTGAGAGCTTGCTGAATGAACGGCAGGAGTGGAAATAAAACATTGCTCTCCTGTTCCTGCTTTCCTATCCCAGTCGTATTGACCACAGTCACAGTGAGCCTACCAAGAAGTTACCTTGTTCTGTGCTTAAGAACTCTAACTGTTGTTAGAGTTAAGGCTAACTGAACTGGGAGGCAGAAACTCTCATTCATGGCAAAAACAAATGATTTCCAAGTCAATAACGACAAGAAAGAGCACGTGTCTTGTTAAATACATCAGGGTGGCCTCACCCCCAGCTAAACTGGTGTTGCAAAGTTTTTGTATCTGGGTTCAGGCAGTGGAGAAGAATTCTGTGCCTCTGGTTCTATGTATTTCTGGTGAATCAAAAGTCCCCTGTTTTCACATGCCATAGGACTTCCTTTTGTAGCTCCCTCTGCAGACAAACCAAGGTCTACTTCTGTGTCCAGATTTTGAAGCTCATTAAGCAGGCATAGATCAGGAGCATCATTAAAATTCATGGAAATAATAAAGATTCACACCAGGCATGGACCTCCAGTTTTACATAGGAAGAGGAGACAAGTCCTTGACACATAGGGTGGGACTTGGTCAACAGTTCTCCATGACTTAAGACCATGCACGCAGCTAACACAACACCAAGGTGGATGCTGGTCCTCCAGCTTCTTCCCGTGGAAGCTCCTTTCTCCTACACTTTAATCTTAACCCTCCAGACAGGGTATGGTCATCAGCTCACACTTCACACCAGAACATGCTTGCTTAAAAGGGAAATTCCCTAAAATCTGTAGGCAAGGTCCTGTGTGCTCTCTGTACATGTGTGCTGGCTTTGGTCTCTAAGCTTCTTGGAGGCAGGAGGGGTGAGACCTGTGCCCCCCTCCTCTAGCTGTAGCACCAAACAGGGATCCATGCTTCTGAGTTCATCAGTAATACTTGAACTTTCCCACAAGGGACTTCAAAACCTTCCCCTTTCCATTCATTAGCTATTCTCCTGCAGAAGTAAGTAGCTGACTATAAATTGAATTAAAAAAAATTAAGTCGCTTTCAGGTTTTTCGTAGAGAGAAACAAAATTGAGAAATAACAAGTTACTTGAGGGAATATGTCAAATACAAAGCATTTTCCCATTTTGTGAGCCCTCTGACATGGCTGGGAACCAGGAACTTGCATCCTTAATTGGCCATAACTTTTTTTTCTTGTAGAAAATGGGGTATTTAATGCAATGCTCATTTTTTCTGAAAATCTTCTTTGGGATGGAGAAATGAATGTTAATTATGCAAGTCCATTACTGGGAATGGTAATGAAGGCATCGTGGCCAATGGTTAAGCTTAAATTAAGCACGCTTCAGAAAACAAACACAACTCTTCCAGAATTCCTATTCAACATTTGTAACGGAATAAGAGTCCTAATAAAATGTTTTCCCTGAGAAGCCATAAATTCTGAAAACATGACTGTATTTACTTAGACCTTTTGTAATGAAAAACCTTTTTCTCAGACAGGAAAACTGCTCTTTACAAGAAAACTCAGTAAATACAATTATGCAACTGTTTTCTTGAGACTTGTGCAAACGTGTGCTGTTGTAAATGCTCCAGAGGCCTGTGCATTAGAGTCCCAGTCCCACATATACCTGTGTGTTAAACTCAGAGAAATATTGCCCAAGCACCAAAAGCACAAATGTAGGTTTCTCTTTCTGTATCTTGTTTATATCATTAAAAACTCTTCCAAGCCCTCAGTAGAGACCTGAAAAGAATTGATTCATTTTTCACTGGAAGCGAGTCTGTTCCTGCTGTAAATCTTCAGAAATTAAATGTAACAAATTTCCGCTTGCAACTTCTTCAGAAATGCTACCTGCATTTTATTCTTCTATTTATTTGGGGGACGAAATAAATTGATTCAAATTGATGATTTACTCTGGAAAAAAATAATGCATCAAGTATCATTACAATTGATTTTTTTTTAAGTGGATGCTGACCACCTAAATATTCTTATTGCCTCCAGAATACACAATTCATGTGCTCTCCTGAGCCAATGTGAGTTGTTGTAGCGCTGCGTGCTGGAGTCACACTTTGAATGCAGCATTTGTGACTGCTTTTAAGTGAGTTTTCATAGAATAATGGAATGGTTTGGTTGGAAGGGACCTTAAAGATGATCTCATTCCAACCCCCCTGCCCTGGGCAGGGACACCTCCCACCAGACCAGGTTGCTCAAAGCCCCATCCAACCTGGCCTTGAAAAAGCACCTCAGAAGGAGTCTCTGCCCTCCCTCCTCCAACAGAGACTGCCTTTCAGAGAAATCAAAGCTCAGCAGTCGCATTTACGCAGAAAATATGACTGGCAGCCCCCGTGGTGCACCACTGCCCTCCCAGCCCCAAAGGCTTTGTAGGATTTCTCACTACATTGCTGAGCTCCGTATCACAACAAGCAGGAGATCAAAGCACAGGCAATATGGGAAGGCATCTCATCAGCCCAGAGATGCCCCAGCTCACAGGACTCACCAGAGGGCAGGTGGTGGATCTTGGAAGACCTCTGGCTGTGATGGTCAAGGTGTAATGCTGGAATTCCACTACAACCAGCACTAGGATGGAAAGAAATGGGAGCCATCCCTCTGGTCTCTCCAAGTGCAGGTGATGACCTGTCGCATGGTTCCAATCAGTTCAAGCTCCGAAGCTCTATTTAGAGGGGGATAAATAACGTGGCAAAGATGTTATTTGACATCTCTGTAGGGAATATCATTTCTATTTCTCCTGGTAATTTTTTACTTCACCACATTACAAAAACAAGGGGAAAGAATTATTTGGGTTTTGTGGCATTTAGATAGGTGAGTTCTAAAATACTACACAAACATGAAATCATTTTGTTTGGGTTTTCTAGTTCAAAAACTGAAGCCAAATGAAGACAAATGAAGAGAAAGTGTTCTCTGGGACAATGATGGACTGGAACGGCGATACACTGTGCCACTCCTGTTAAATCTTTGGCTCACAACATGATTTTCATGTATATTTTATACCTCTACTTGTATCTTTGAGATTTAATTAGTTTCCTAACAATATTCAAAGAGGAAGTTTCAGCTCCTGAGGCAATTTGGAACAAGTTTGGCCAAAAGTATCTGCATTAGTTAAGAATGATGTTTTTACCCTGAAACTAAAATACTTTTATTTCTCTCCCAAACACCTAACTATCCAGGTAATCACAGTGCCAGTCTAGAAGATTATCTCGAAATATAAATGCTATAAAAATCCATCAGTTAAGGCAGTGTAATGGAAATTTTTTATAAAGTATACTCTACATCATGTGCATTTGCAAAGACTCATTCACATCTCTCCTCTTATTTTCTCACATTTCATTTAGCTTTAACCAGAAGACCAGTCCCAAATTAGCTTTAAGAATAATATAAAGTACAAGTAGTGCTAATTTGTAATAGCTTATATACCCTTATATCTGCTGAGGAATGGACTGAAGGAATTATTGTATTGCCTTCTCACCTCATCCAAAAAGAGCAAAGGCCAAAATTTCAAATTTATAAAGTATACTGAGCTATAAATATATTTGGCATCTACCTAGGTCCTCTAAAAGCTGTAATGTTACTGCAGGACTTTGAAATTTATGTCCAGTATAGTGTAACTTATAACAAAAGCAAGCTGCAAACTCCAAATTAGCTGGGTTTTTTTTCCCCCACCTCAACCTTCTGACAAAAGGTGATATGATTTATAAGCTTTTATTTTTAAAAGTCCTTAAAAGACATGAAGCTTAGAGGGAAAGGAAAGCAGCTCCTTACTTCATGTTGTGAGAAGAGCTAATTTACTTCCTTTTTTCTCTCTCAGCAATAAAAAAAACCCCAAAAACTCACAATTCTCAAATAGTATCATCCCAGAATATTAATAGACAACATGCAGGGACACACAGGGATTGAAAATCCCATAACCAGCACCCACTAGGGAGGGTGTTTCTGATTTATTATTTGTTTGCTGATGATGGTGTGGACACGGTGTATTTTGTTTAAGGGCACAGAGGGAGGTGACTCTGTGGGGCTGGGGAAACCAGGAACCAACAAAACTCCAGATTTGTTCTAAGATGTGACCATGCAGATAATCACAAAAAAATTTCACTGATTTTGTAAGATTATCATGAATCACATTTTAAATTTTAATATTTTTAATGAATACTCTGAGGAAGGGAAAGAATTTAATGGGCACTGTCTTGGCACAAGGGAGAAAACATGCATACTGCTGAAATCTGAAATGCAAGAACCAGCAAAGCAAGAAAACAATAAAAAATTGTCCCAGATGGGAAGAAATGAAGGAAGGAAGGAAAGATCTTTCTCCATCAGCCGTTAGCTCTGCGAGAGAGAGACAAAGGGAACCAGAGAAACCAGGTCTCAATCTCGCACCCATATAAATGGGGACTGTCCCCTCTCCTGCAGCATTTCCTACCAGCAGCTCAGGCTGAGTTAAATCTGCCTGTAGGAAGAATACTGCAGGACTGCTGGGCCACCACAATCTGATGTCAGGAGACAAAGATGGAGAGGCAGCACCAAGATGGAGGAGCACAGACATTCAAATACACCAAAGATGCCACGTTCCCCATGCTACACTGCTGCTCACACCAGTTGTACCAGGGTATTGCCTACTAGGGAGGCTAGAAGAACTTCATGGTGCATTTTAAAACCAGTATTTGAACCTTGAATTTCCTGAGGAAAAACTAAAAATGTAGTGGATAGAGGTTCCTTTGAATCTGGTGAAGTCTGGGGACACCATCACTTACTTCTAGGGTGAAGCTCACAGAGTGGCAGCACAAGGTGTGATTGCTGTGATTGTTTCTTTTTGCTGCACTCAGACATCATGACCTTCTCTGGACATTTCTGATGCACCCGTCTTCAGAAAGACCATCCTGGTTTGTGGTACCTCCAGCATTACTCTGTCAAACGCCCTGGATGCCACAAAACTGGAAATCAGGGTCAGGCCACAGCCTGGTCAAGAGGGGAACACACTTCAGCAGAAGAGACAAGCAACACTCGAGGTTTAAAATCTGCACTGGAATCGGTTTATTGATCCCAAAGTGCTAATCAGGAGAAGAGAGAGGAGAAGGGGAAGACACAAGGAATTCAGAGAGTCGGGGACAAAAATAGCTCTATTAAACACTTCGTTTCTTTTTTGGACATTTTCCCAATGACTTTTGACTTTTAAATCTCCCTAGATTTATAGAGAAAAACAAAACAAAACAAACAAAACAAAATTTATATCCTTTACCTCTCCTTTATATACGGTCACTTAAAAGACAACTTCGTAGAGTGCATGAGGTCTGGGACCTCAGCACCAGCCCCAGGTGGTGTGTCCTGGCCTCATTCCCCCAAAGCAGGAGCACATCTGAGATTCCAGTTAGTCCTGCAAAATAAAGGAAGGGATAAATCCCGCTCAGAAATAATCCTGAGAGCAGTAGGTGGGGGGTGGGAATTTTTGTAGCTTTAAACAAAAGTCAAAACGAAGTGAAAGAGTACACAGGTTTTTGTTCATCACAGGGAAAAAATGCTTATATGGCACTTTTCCCCTAACTTTGACAGCTCTAGCAGGTATACAGTGCATATAAAAAATATACGCAATTTTTCAGCTATTAAACAAACCTCTGCCATTAAATGTTCATTACTTGACAGCCTAAAATTCACCACTTACTTTTGAGTCCTGCTTTATCTCTGTGCTTGCCAAGTGTAAATTAACTTGTATTTGTCTCTTGTATTGAAATACAGCTAGAACTCCATGTTCTTGTGTTATAAAATATACTTATTCCTTGGCATATAGCAGCAGGTGCCATTTTCAGTGTTGAAAAACACATAAAACAGAGCAGGAAAGGAATAAAGTGTCCAGGATATATGTTGATAGCTGGGTGAAGTGAAAGCCCAACTTTTTGCTGGAAAGATTAATTATTATTGCAAATCAGATTTCAGCTTGAGATGGCTAATAGCTTCAGCAAGTCAGGTTTTCTTGGATGTCCTGGCAAAACCCCTTTCATTTGATTTCCATAAGCTGAAAGAGATCAGTTCAGTGACTGAAATATGATCAGATGATAACAGGAATGGGAGCCAGCACCCAAATCAGATTTGTGCATAATCGGCTCAGGCAACTCAAGCCTGTGAAAGCTTTTAGAGGCTCACATGATCCTAAATGGTTGACATGAAAACGTAAGTGTATATGTCCATAAAATATAGAGTTTATTTAAATAGCTACCTCGTAAATACAGTTAGGCTGGCAGGCTTGGATTGCAGACGACTGGTAATGGACTGGAGGGTCTTTTATTTATAGATCTGCTCCAGTTCAAATCCAGTTCAAGCCATCAGTAGCTAAAAGCTGGGTGCTTTTTTTTTTCCCCTGTGGCCTGTGTGAACTTCATCCAAGGCTGGTGGGCTGTGAGCAGGCAGGAGCTCCCAGCCCAGAAAGCATCACCCTGGATGGCAGCTCACAGGGATGAAGCGTGGGATTTTTCAGGCTAAAAGCCCAAAAGAGGCAAACCCAGCCAGCAGGAGGGGGGGCAGTGGCACAACCTCCCCCAGGAATCCCATCAGTGGGAGAGGGGATGGTTTTTAACCCTGTCCCTCCTCCCTGCAACGCCTTCAAGGGCACCCAAACCCAGCCCCTGCGGACAGTGCAAAATACTGAGAGTACCAAACACCTTCAAGTTTTTAGCTCAAGGTGCTGTTTGCACAGTTTACATAAATACAGCCCTGAGGATGTGGTTTAACACAGGAACAGGGCAATGGTAGCTCCGTCCTCTGGCCCATCTGGAGTTGCCACTGCCCAACGTGCAAAATCTTCACACCACCAAGCCGAAGCACCACAAAGACCACAGTCTTCCGGAGGTTCAGGGCTCTTTAAAAAATAAAAAAATAAAAAAATCACTGTTTCAGCAAGCTGGCAGCAAAGACAAAACAGCAAGCTAAGCCTTGGAAAATAGAGAGAGAAAAAAAAAAGAAAAAGTTTTGATAACCAAGAGGCAAATACTCATGACTAAGCTATAATCTCAAGGCTAAGCAATGCAGAAAGACACAGACCACAGAAACGCCACTGTATGAGGGGAGAAACATTAAGCATCACATGGGGCCAGTGCTGGTGGGAGTGCACCATAACTTACCTTCAAAATACTCAGGAATAGGGATGGAAGAATTGGGATCTAAGGTCAGAACTCTTAGCCAGAGGAGGGGACTAGAGGGGACACAGGAGAGCTGAGGAAACAACCCCTTTCCAAGCACCAGCTCTGGGAACTGGGGCAACAAGATGGGCAATTTAGCCCATCCAAGGCAGAAAAGGAGGACTGCACCACTTATTTGGCTCCCAAATATTTAATGGGGTGAGGAGGGCTCAGA
>BJBW01003597.1:0-21070 GCA_004320125.1 Scolopax mira
GTTGACGGTTGGACAAGATGATCTTTAAGGTCCCTTACAACCTAGAAGATTCTGTGATTCTGTGATTCTGTAATAACCCCCACATGGAACACATCTACACAGAGCTATCCCTAGATTGCAATGGCACCTGCTGGGGGTGAAAGCACCTCTTCCACAGGAGCTGCATTATTTCTGAGGCAGTGGTATTTATTCCCAGCTCCACAGAAGAAATCTTTTTGTAGGGGCCTTTCATATACAGTTGGTGACATGAACACCATCAGTTAACTGGCCTTTGCATATGCAAAGGTGCTTTTCACTTTGTCAATTTAAAGTCCAACTATTTGTATTTATATTACCTAGATACAAGTAGAAATATTTTTCAGCCTGCTCAGCATGTGGCAAGATGGTGCATACTGTAGATATTTGTACTATCCAGTAACACTTCAAATGAAGGAATGGTTTTTTTCTTATGAAGTTTAAGACTTTGGCTTGTCACATAGAGAAAGGTGGTACTTATAACTGGATCTGACTGCTCTGTTACGCTTGCAGAGCTGTATATAAGAGCTTGTATACAGCAGAGCAGTATGTACAGTGTTGCTCCATGTCTCTTGTGGGTGACACTTGTACCATGCCCATTCACACTTTCTCTTCTTACTGAGGCAAGTGATCAGTGCTAATTATAAGAAGTGATGGCAGAGCCAAGACTTCTTTCTGGGTCTTGCCACTGTGATGATTTAATAATTTAACTCACCATGAATTAATAGCTGATTTTTTTTCTGTATATTTACATCTCTGCTTGGAATGTACTTGGGGTATGAAAGTCCTACACTTTTAAAAGCCCTTGAAGAACACAATTGAAAATTATAAAAGCAGTAAGTATTTGAAATACTTTTATCCTTTTTCCAATTTTATATGGCATTGCTCTTAAAATTGAAACATGCTGTTGGATTTAAAACTAATTCCGTAAGTGACCAATTGTTCCTACTGGGGTTTTCACATTTTATACCTGTTTCTCCAATGTATGTGTGATGTTCTCTGTATTGTATTTAAAAGTAAGACCATCCAAATAGATATTGCATTTAAGAACTTAAGCAGAAAATAGAACTATTGTAAAAGCACGCAGACAGATTATTCTGGAAATGTATTCCTTGAGCTGTCAACAGGTATTTCTCTTTAAATGGGTTTTCTCATTTTGGATGTCACCCTCCCTTTTTCATCCCCCAATGATGCCTTCAAGCATCCGTGCACATGCAGCAACTTCTACAGAAAGCTCTTTAATAACAGACAGCTGCAAATTTTAACCTTTTCTGGAGGTGCGTTGTGCAAATGCTGGCTGGGCAGCAGTTAATCCCCTGCCCAGTTACCAGATGTTCCCGAAGCTTCAGGATAGCTCCTCCCCAGCCTTTGGGAAGATCTTTGTCAACACATTTCTGATCCTGCACTTCCTCTCCCTATTTTACTGGCAATCACCTTGACATAATCCAGAAAGTTTCTTTGCCAATTGCATATTCTCCTGAGTCTAGAAATCTGTCACTCTTTTGGTTTGTCTCTTCTCAGCTTTTTCATTTATCCTCTGAATGCTTTTAACTGCTCCCCCTCTAGTTCTCCTTTAAATCTTGGAGAATTTAATTTCTTGGTTGCTTTCTCACTCTTCCTTCTGTATTTTATCCGTGTGTAAACGTATCCATATACCATCTGCCAGGTGAATGATGATGACTTCCAAATTTTCCCCTCAAGTTCAGATCAGTCTTCTCTGCCCAGACTAAGCCATCTGCTGGTCTCTCTGACATCATTTTGTGGGTGATAGCCTGGTTTAAGCCTTGCTCAGTCTCTTCCCACCCACTGGATCTGCTTATCTCTGTTCTTAGTTACTGAGAAGTCTGCAGTCCTGGAGCCACTGCTCCTCTCAACGGGTGTACAGTTTTGTCTTGAAGAAATGCTGCTGCTCATCTTGATTTAATTAAAGTAGTTTCTCCTTAAAGGTTCCTTAGGCACAGCACTTAAGAGATCAGTTCCACCTCTTTTTTTTTTTTTTTTTTTTCCCCTGATGCAGATAAGGAGGGGGAAAGCAATTAGCACAAGTGTCTGCAGCAGCAGAGGCTTCTCACTGTTTGCCACTGAAGTGTTGTGCATTCAGCTGGCATCAGGTAGGTGGGTGTTGTTTGGGGTTCCTTTTAAAGGTTTCCTTAGTGCAAGGAAGCAGGTCACTTCTTTCATTTCAAAAAGAACAATCCTCCATTACCTGAAATTTTGCAGAAAATGAATGTTAGAAGTCTGTGTAAGACCTTACAGAAAGGGAAAGAGATACTTTAAACAACAACAGCCATCAGTGACACACACTATCAAAATGCACTGCACTCATTCACTCCCAGGTACTCACAAACCTTCCAACATCAATAGTGAGGCACACCAAGAACAAGAACTTCAGCTTCCAAGTCCTCCACACCTCTCAGGAGAGTGCCTCCAGACTCAACAGTTATCATGGGATGAGCTTTCTCATCCTGAACCTTGTTTATCTTGTCTTTTCTTGTCTTTTGTTAATCTTAGGCACAGTTGCTGCTCGGTGCCTTTATTTTCTTGTTTTGGTTATCTTTTCTGGCTGTAACTTGATTTCTGGTTGGGTGACAGGGTGGGACTGGCACACATGATGTAGCCCTTGTTGCCGTCGTCTTCTTTACATCCAGATGAGATTCATCCTAGTGGCAACACACTCCTCTGTGTGATCAGTAACCCACGTGCTCAGTTATCTAGTGCTGTATGCTATTGGCTTAACCCTTGATTTCTTCATTTTCTTCTGGTGCCCTCACACAGATGCAACTCCATTCATATTTCATTCAGACAAATCTTGGTATTTCTGTTACTAATATTTCTGAATATGAATATTTCTGCTATCTGAATGGCAAAGTTGAACTGAATTTTGCAATTACATTGGTTTATTTTGTTCATTCAGCCTTTTGCTAGTATATGAATATTTAATACTGCAGGTTTTCAGCTCTGTTTTTGTTTTTGCCTGCCTGGTTTATGCTTCCCCTGTTGTGAGGGCCTATAAAAATTGAAGATGGCAACACAAACATGAAACAAGTCACCATGCCCAAGAAACTTAAAATGCTGGAGGTTGTTTCTTGAGCATAAGTAATTTTAGCATCTGTTTCATAATTTTCCAATGTAACTACTTTTTTTCCTGAAGTACAAAAGCAGAGAGACACTTCTGGTTTTTTTGTAGATAGCTCATTTAGAGAATGAAGTGATTAGCATCCCTTGGCAGCAGGTCAGCTGTGATTGTGTGTATGAAGTATTTACTCAGCACTGAGTTTCCGGGAGTTTGCCTGGGGAAGAGAATGGCAGTCTTAGGGCTGAGCAGAGGGTGGATTCCCTGTGAGCAGTCTTTTTGACTCTTTTGGGACTGATATTGTTTCAAACAGGTAAAGTAATCGCCATCAAACAGAGATGTTTATTCACATCTCTGGCATTCACATGTGGGGAAGGAGGGAGCTGTTTGTTATCTAGTGTCTTGGCCTGGGTAGTGTTGCTTCCCCATTCCCTCCACTGAAATAAATCTGATTCTGGCCTTATTTTCCACAATAATCCAATAACTTGAACACTGCTTTGGTAGAAAAGACAGACACTGGATTTCTCTCCAGCCCAGGTTTCTTTACCATCCTTTTGAAAGGCCTCTTTCATCGCAAGTCCTTTCTACCTTTACATCATTCTGTCAGTTTAGAGCATTTTATGCTCCTGTCTGTTAGGCTGGTTTTTGGCTTACAAACGAAAAAATATCTTACAGTTAAATATATCTTTGCAGTTTTGGAGTCTTTGTATGTAAGAATTGGACTCTAATCCCAAAAACAATAAAACATATTTATTTATTTTGGATTCTGATACTTTAAAACAAAATGTATTAATCCAGGTCACGTCTCCATGTTTCCATCTCTCCCCAGAACTCGCTATTTCTGCTTGGTCTATCTGCCTGGGGAGCTAGAGGGGGGAGGCAGGGAGAGAGATGTGCCATCAGATGTTCTACCACCATAGTTCAGTTATTATTAGTATATATTCTACAACAGCTCTTGAGAGTTCTTGCAGTTAGTCCAACCAAAACACTTTTCCTGTTCCTACTACAAAAAGGAATTTGCAGTAGCTTTAAGTTCCCTTTAATATTTTTCATCTTCTTACCTCACTTTGGGAATATGTGTAGTTTGAGGACACTGTTTTGGGTTAATAAAAGCATTCTGTAAACTTCTATCCATCAGCTATTCAACCTGAACCATCTTCAAATTGCCTGTGGGTGAAAGGCAGACAAGTGAGGGTTAAATCTGAGTTTGTCTGTGTTTACTTCTAATTGATTACCCCACAGTGGCTGTGATGGAACCATTCTTCACTGTGGGAAAATGGTGGCTTTTTATTTTTTTCTTTTGTTGTTGTTGTTGTTGGATATTTCTGTTTTGTTGTCCAAATTGTAGGGCTTGAAAACACTATTCATTCTGTCAAAATAGTTAACATCAGGTTACAATGGGGGATTATAAATTCCAACAAGATGTGCTTAATTGTAAGAGAGAAATGATTGTGCTGAATGTGAAGTTTCCTTTCTCTATGCAGATTACATTGCTATGTAGATTTTCAGTTTTTCTAATCTTTAGGTTATTAGAACATTGTGGCCTGCAGTGAAAACTCAGACTGCAATTGAATTTCAGGATTTAACTTTTCATTTGCAATTATTCAAACAGGGGATTTATTCCTTAGGAAGTTCATGAATGAGTGCCTTAGTACCCTATAGATGTGGCTGGTTTTAATAGAAATGCAATAGAAAACCAAAATACTTAGATGCCAAATATTTTCTTAGTGAAATAAGTAGCTAGAACCGTTCTGACAATTGATGTTTATATATGAGTCAACAAAAGTGGTTTTTCTGACTGATTTTAAATGTTAAATATGTAATAAAACTTCAGGCATAAACAGCAGCTCTTGAAAATATGGCCTCTTGCATTGATATGCGATGCAATGTCTAGCATCTGACTTTTACCTTGGTTCTCATGGGAAAAGGCAAGGACTATATTCTTTATTCAAGAGGGGGTGTGTACGTATATCTCCCCTCTTCAGTCATTTGAGGATATGCAGGAACCCACTCCCTGGATGCATGCACAATGTGCACTTCAAATGCCATGTAGCTGTTTATGAAGGGGCAGAGAAAACAACTGGAGGGGAGAAATGAGAATAAAAGAACATGTCATGAGAAAAGAGGAGACTGGAGAGAAGAAGCAATGGAAGGTGGAAGGAGGCTACCTCTGGCCTGGGAGTCAGGAGCGCTTTGATTGCAGCTATGCCTTGCCTACACATCTAGTCCACACCGAGGCAAGGTCTAGGCTGCACCACTCCTCTCTGGCTGTGGTTTCCATGTACTGTGCTCCACCAGGTCCCCAGTCAGGAGGAATGGAGACTCCAAAACACAGCACAAGGCGGAGAAAGAGCTGAACATAACGTAGAAGGCAGAACGCAGTGGGTACAGCATGCTGCTGTTAGCAAGAGGGCTCCAATGTGTGCCCTGGGCAGTAGCTAGGACAGCACATCTGTTACCTGAACCTTTCAGAGTAATTCTTGATAAATAGTTGTGCTCTTTTTCTTTTAATTAACAATGCTTGTGGTTTGCAAAAAAACTCAATGACCGATGCATAATAATGAGGTGTTACTAGAACTGTCTGCTTGACTTCATTAAATACAGATTAATTTATCCTCTGTGCACAGAGGACATCACAGGGTTATGTAAGGCTCTGGTCCTGAGTTAAATTTTTGACAGTTCCCGTAGATAGCAATTTGTCACAGCCATTAGTGTCACTTTTCTACAGTGCATATTCAGGTCAACTGAACAACTGTCTTTAGCTGATGCTCTCACAGGACCTCTTAAGTTGAGGATTTGAATTGCTACCTGCAATGTTTTGTTATGTGTGCAACAAAGCATATAAGACCAGTGGAAATCTTTTTGTCTTTTCCAGTACACACCCTTCAGTTTTGAAGTTTATTTAATTTCACTCCATAAGAGCAACTAGGTCTTTCAGAGATTGAAAATTTGTTGTTTAATTTCAAATTGTGAGAAAAACGGTGGAGTGGAAAAAGACTCTTCTCTCTGAGAAGAATCTGCCTTGATTTAAAAAAAAAAGAATAAAAAAATAATGTCTCTGAGACTTTTAGCTTCCTCAGATGTCTGCTGCATTGTGTAGTTAAGCAGAGTTCAGCCAGGGCTAGTAAATGTACAGCTGCACCAAGACAAGGCTCTGATCTGTGACTTCCAAAGAATTGGCTCCAGCAAATTTAAGTAATTGCAGAAAGGGTAAGAAACATTGAGGGACTGTCAGGAATATCTCAGGTGTGGAAAGACTGGGTCTGGGGGAAAAAAAAGGGGGGGGAGGCTTTATAGAAGTAACTTTATACAAGTTACAGGTAAAATAACACTATTTGTCCATAACTGAAAGCTTTCCTGAGTATCTGAAAGGCTCCACTCTCAAAGGAGGGAGATAGTCTGAAATCAATGGCACTAAACGAATTAACAAAAAATTTAGCCTGCAGGTAAATTTGTAATTATTACCTATCAAATTAGAATGGTTTCCTAAAACATGATGAAGAAGCCATGTTACTTGGAGTTTTTATAAAGTAATGTAAGAAAACCTGTTGAAAATAAAAGTTGAAAGAAAAGAAGGGATGATTGATAGAATCTCTTTGATTAGACCACACTATCAATAAGCTACCAGGTGCTTGTTGTCTCTGATTTCCAAGAGTGGTGGTTGGCATTAATAACATACCTGTTACTCAGGAATCAGTTCTTCCTATGCTAACACAGTAAAAAAAGTAAATAAATCAGAGGCTTTGGAAAATTTTTCCTTATTCTGTTTAAAAAAAACACCCTTGATAATTTACAGTTAAATTGATATGAGGTGTTTAGATTGGCTTCATTGGAAGTGGTATTTCTTGGCGCCCAACTGGGTGTCAGACTGTTTCTGGAGATTGGGTACTCCCTGTTTATCTCCAGGGCTGACTGCCTGAAATTTTCATAATTACTCGTTTTCTGGTTTAGATATGAGTTAGGGTTATTGCATTCACATCAAATGGAAATTATAGCTGCTAATCACATCATGTTCAGTGTTGTTTATCCCAAGATTACAGCTGTCAAAATATATTTTACAACATTAGATCTTGAAGAAGCAGTCTCTAACTGTTGTAGTATGCATTAATAAATGATAAACAGCTCAGATTTTTTTTCCCTTGTTGGGGAAGCCTCTTTTGGCACAATTGGAAAACCTCATTAGAAGTCAGCACTGAGCTGTGATTTTCAGATTATGTGCATGACGTTCACTGTATCTCATACCCTAATACAATATTTGCCTTCCTATATTAGTAATGACACATCACTCCTGTCCCAGTTTTAACAAAATGGAAAATTCCCACATTTTATTGAGGTTCATTATTCATAAAAAAATCCCATAATATCACTTAGATCCTGGAGAGCATCTTTTCAATGTGTAGATCTGCTTCTGAAGCTACTCAAAGCTAGTCCCTTTGTTCTGGACTCTTTGGATGATGTTTCTTTAGAAATAATCCAATGCCTCATCAAATGGGAGTAAAAACCCAAGTATCCTAATCATACTGGCAAGATGTCTTTTGGGGTAAAGTGTTTTTCGTGCGTGTAAATAAAATTGATCTTTAGTACATAAAGATAAGGTACTTCCTTTGCCTTCTCGAATGTGCAGCCAGTGTTCAAATGAGCATGCACAATTTATGATCTTAATCAATATATATCTCAGTGTCTTGGAAACAGTTTTGAGATGAAAGACTAAGCCTGTTTACACTCTGTAATTGTTACTAATTGTTAATTCTATTGAAGCTTTTTTTTAAAGGCTGCATAGAGAAGATTTAGGAGGAGGAAGGACAAAAAATAAGGCAAAACAAACAAAAAGCTGAGGATGACACTAGTGTATCAGGATGCCAGCATCTCAAGTGCCTAGATTGTGAAAGATGTTGCATAAACTGTCTGCTGTGAGTGGGGATGCTAGATGATTTCAAGTTTAGATAAAGGAAAAGATGAAAAGTAAGCAGAACAGCGAGTAAAGCAGAGGTTTCAACACTGAGAAATGTACGTCCTTGTCCTGGGGAGCCAGTGCAAAGTGTTTTCTGTCTCCATTTAGGTATTTAACATCAAAAGGCTGACAAAGACATACTGGTCTCTTTCCCTCAAGGAGGTAAGAGCCTCTCCAGATGCTGCTATCTCTAGCCAGCGCTCACCCTGCCTTGTAGCTGGACCTGAAGAGAAAAGCACTGCTGAAAACAAACATCTGATAACCTAATGTTGTATTGGCCTGAGGGACTTCCCCGTGCAGGACACAAATAGGAGTGCCACAGACAAAACTCAGAGACTTATCTTTACAGCACACTTCCTCTTCCAGACAAGGCAAATGTTGGTTTGGGGCTCTTAGCCTCTAATCTGCCTTCTCAGAAACATGTCACTGTGTCTTTTTCATCTCTCAGTGATTTGCTTGCAGGGAGAACAAGCCTTGGCACTGGCCAGGTCTCAGGGTACAGGGCTTTTCTAGCACAGAAGCTATTCTGCACAGACTATAGTCCCTATCATGGGGTTTGACAGGGAGCAGTGGCATCTGAGGCTTTTTTGGTTTACCGTAGAGGACTCTGTACTTATCAGCTGTGTGAGCTTATATAAACCTTGCTGTTGTACCACTTGGTTTGCATTTGTATTTAACCCACCTGCTGTTTTGCAGCCTGAAGTGCGAAGAGCACTCTGGCTTTTGTCATCCAGTGTTCAAAGCCAGAGAGGGTGTCACTGTGACTTCTGAAGGACTCACAGCCAGACTTGGTGACAGTGGCACCCTCTGAGTCATTTCTCTATTTGAAAGTGTGTTGCGACTTATTGTGGAAAGATGTGGGGTCGTTTGTCCACTCAGAGAGTGTGATTCAGGACTATCAGATGGAAAAGTTCTCCTCCGTGTTAAATTTATCTAATATTGAGTCCTAAGGAGCTTCCTTCTCTGCCTGGTGACAGGTGGGCTGATGGCCAGAGTTTAGGGTTGGCTACCCAGTGGGCAACAGAGCCATAGTATAAAGATCACAGGTCTGTAAATGATGACATGCACAGGCAGCTTGTCTCTCAGACTCTGCATGTCAAAACAGTTGTTACTTGGTGAGAAAAGCCATGTTTTGCTTTCATCTATTAGTCTCCTGAGAAAGCTATCTGATAACAGAGCTAAATTCAGAAGAGTCCACGGCTGTGCAGTTCTTAACATTCCCTTTTCACAGATCACCTTTAAAAAATAAGGAGGAATAAATTAAAAAAAAAAAAAGGCAGAAGATATTTCACAAGCAAATACTCTTCCCAGAGCTTGTGAATTAATCAGTGAAAGGATGATTTTGTTCCAAGCATTGATAAGTTGTCATTATAATTCTAAGAGCATTTCAACAGCCTTTCACCAGTTGTATCTATCTCCGAGAGTCTTGTGACTTGTTCATTGGAAAAACCGTACCCCGTGTGCAGCTGTTCTGCTTTTGACAAGATAAGGAGGCATCAGAAGAGGCCAGGCATCATGCCAGATAACGGAGCCATTAGAGCAAGACATTAGAGCACAGCGCTTCTGCCTGAGCGCCTCTGCTTGTTTGGAAATCATCAAATGGTCACAGCGGTGAGCAGGTCTGCCTCCCTCCCGTGAGGGCTGCCTCTGCAGAAAGCCTGGTCTGGAGCCCTGGAGTTAGAGGGAGCCATTAACTAACTCTTGTGGTGAGAGAGGGACATTAAAGAATTTCAGATCAGGCTCAAGTGGTCGAACGTGGGTGAAAAAATAGGTATTCGTATCACTACAGACAGAAGGTTATAAGAGGGTATTTTCTACTACTTCAGTGGTACATTAGAACTTGCTTATTTGATATTTTCCTAGTTTTTTGAATAAATGCAGATAGCTCAGCCTGCTGCCAGAGAGCATTAACTGCTGGCTTCTCCAGTCAGCTCTCTTTATTCTGAAAACATTTATTTATTCCTTTTTCTCTTCCCCTCCAATTTCAAGTAAATATTTGGCGAGTGAATTTATATGCCATAATTCAGTATTGGGACCAATAAATTATATCCCTTAACTCAGAGAATAAGGTAGTTCACCTGTATTTTTTCCTTTTGGGGGAATCTGCAAAGGATATTCCAAGTCCAGTTGATTTTGGGGCACTTTATAGACCAGGTAAACCTAAAACATTGTGACACGGGAGAACTGCAGATGCAAAAGCCAGCTTACTTGCACGAGTGTCAGGAGAATGAGAAATAAGGCCTGTAGTCAACCCCTTTGAGACAAAAACTGGTGAAAACCCTCAAAGCAATCCCTCTTTGAGACAACAAAGCTCACAGGAAAGAAGTGGAGCAAGAAACTGTAACAGATCTTAAAGATCTCCCTGTCTTTACTTTCTTCCTGCTTTGCGTTGCTTTGCTTCAGTCCTGCTCCATGTTACAGAGCTGTACAGAAGTACTGTACATCTATAAAAAAATGAATTTATGGAGTCAGTGGTTTCATCTTATCTCTGTAAGATGTGTGTACAGCTGTCCTTGTACACAGTGATATATTCATAGGGTACAAGAAGAAAGTTACACTTGAGAGAAAAAATTGATTTCAAGTTCAGTAGCTGGTGCTGGCACCTGGCCTCCTGCCCGAGAGGGTTTGTTGCTGGGCTTGCAGGGTGTTAGTGTAGGTGATATTACTGACAGAGTTGGGCTACTCTGATTATCTCAGTGTGAAAATTTTAAATTGGTATAACTGAGAAACATACTGCAGTAGATGATGGCTTTTGCATTTACTTTAAAGCTTTAATTTTGGGTTTATGAGCTCTTCACAGAGTCGACCGGGTTTTTAAGATCAATTTTCTGGGGCTGCAGTTTTAAACTCTGCTTTAAATTCCACTTCTGAGGGAAATGAATTGTGCTAAGCCCAAGCAGAGCAAACCTGTTGGACCACTTAATGAGTGGGTAGATGTTGCCGCAGATGATGGGATCCATCATCCCGCTGCCAGCATCATCACTTCTATTAAAAGAGAGAACGCGCTGTGGCCACAGCCATTCATTAACTTTCAGGAGATGTGGTTTGTAAGACATTTAAGCTTTCGTGTGTCTTTTGGGGTGTGAGGGAGGAAGAACAGCCTCGCCCAGAGCTGCCCGTGGGAAGTGTGGAGCCAGGGTCCCTTTCTGCACCCCGGGAAACCTCTCGGACCCCAGACCCAGGTGCTCTCCTTCCAGCCTCAGAGCTGGGCAGGTTCATCTTCTTCCTCCCTCAGCCAGCCAAGGGCATGCTGTCCCTCCCATTCTGGTGGCCCAAGATGCTACAAAGACCTTGCCCCATGCTGGTCCCTTTACCCCAGCATTCCCTGAAAGAATTTTTTTTAAAAAAGGAAAGGTTGCAAGCCATGGCTGGTCATTCGCAGAGGATGTGTTGCCTGTCTCTCATAGCCTATGGTGCGTTATGCCCATGACATCATTATGCAAGCAGATGATACAGATCAAAGAAATCAGAATTATGACTTGTGATGATTGCTCACTGACACCTCTGACACCACCAGGAGCAGCATGTAAGTTAAAAGAGAATACTATAAACCTCTTCAGCTTCTGCCTCCCTAGAAAGTAACATTCACCACACTCAAAAGCCTGCTGGTTTCCCTCCCTTAGGAGCCAACATGCTCCAGAGGAGACTGCAAGGACATCAGTAGAAAGCCATCAAACCAAATGGTTGCAGTAGGTCTGTTGTTATAACATGGCTTTGAAATATGAGGTAGCCGAAGGCTCGACTGGATTGATGTATTTCTTGCATATGCTCATGCTGGTTTATGTGTTAGGATTTCCGTTTGCAAAAATGTTTTGGGGCAGCCACAGGGTGGTCTCCTGGGATAACAGCACTCTCCCTGTGGTGCTTCAGAAGCAGGGAGCCAGCTGACGTTCCTGGGCAATGCATCTCTTAAGGGTTGACTACGCTGGTTTGGAGCAGTCTAGCTGGAAGAGTAACAAGACCACAATAATTAGCTAACTTTCAGCTCTACTGAAAGGTCAAGGAAAAGAACACACCCCAAACACCCCAACAAATGGAGATCAGACTGGTGCTAAGGAAGAACTGGCAATAAGGTGAGTAAATATTGAAAACTTGGTGTTCTATAAAGGGTAATAATGCATCCATTATTAAGTCCAGCCTCTTTATAATAAATCCTAAAACTTGAGTTTGTGTGTGGGCTTCAAAATATGGTTACATTAAATACAATTGTAGAAGAATGTAAATGTTACACAAACCTTAAATAATAGCCAGAGCAAAGCATCAGAATGAGAGACCACCACTGTCTGTTCTCAGTGACTTTTCCCTGAAATACTGAGGGGAAAAAAAAAAACCAAGCTTGCTTTCATGCAGCTGCATTGTATATGAAAAAGGATGAGATGGCAACTGTATGCTTTGGAATTGAGCAAATCTTACAATAGTTTTATCTTATTTAATTTGTCTTTCCTTGGCAGCAGGGGATATGTACCACTGACAAAGCAACGCACTTTGGACGAAGAGGGGGGATATGGTGCAGCAACAGCTGTAGCTGTTCCCAGGGCAGGTAAGGGTCCAATTCAGTTTAAATTGAGGCATAGGAGGACCAAGAAGTTGACCGTGCACAGGAGCTCGTGGCTCACCTCTTGTGGTAGGGGGTGCAGATGCCGGGCTCGGGGGATTACCACGTCACCAGAGGCAGGATGAGGAGCAGCTCTGTGAGCAGCTGCTGCTGGGGAGAGGGGGAGCTTAACTGCATTGCTCATGCAGGTAAAGGAAGAGGTGATTGCTAATTGTGAAATTCCCATGAAGATCATGCTCTTGTATTGCTGAGCAGCATCTCATTACATCCTGTGTGCACAGGGAAGCTGACATAAAAAGGAAGGATACATATTCGTTATCGCACCTTGACTGTTTTTATAATATTACTTAAATGCCAGTACTTGCTGTGCTTTCTAAATGTTGATCCAATTTATGAGAACTTTAAGAACGTGTGTGGGTGGCTGATCAGCATGCTTTTATAAATTTATTTATTTTATATGAAACAATGCTGCCATTTGCCAAATAAAAAGGAATGATCCTACACATGTTTTCTTCATTGGGTTTTTAAAAAAAACCAAGACAAATATGTAAGTTGAGATAGCTATGCATACAGGCTATATTCCTAACTTATCAAATTTCTTCATTGACTCACTTGTAAAAGAAACTAAGGGTTCAGACTACTACAGTAGTACCACAAACTGCTGTAAGTATCACGATGGTCCAAGTGTCCCAGAGTGGCTGAGGATACAAGTTTTCATGCAATCATATGCTTAACTATATACTTCAGGTTAAGCCTACAAGTCATCCTGCCCTTTAATTAGCAAGTCCTTAAGTATCTGAATGGTCACAGAAATTCACTTCTTTCCTATCTTTCCTGATAGAAGGCTCTAATTAGTTACAGTGCTGATCAGAATTCTTTTTCTTCTCTGAACTTCAAGACAAGATACCTACCTGCCCTGAGGAACTCCTGATTTAAGGACAAAAGGTTGGATTTGTAAGTTCTGCTGTTGGGGTGGACATTGTCAGAGACATCTCATCACAGATGTGGACAATGTTCTTATTTAGAGAAATACAGATACTTCTCGTATTACTCTCACATCTGCTATTTCTAATCACTAATATAGGGTCTCAGCACAGCCAGGACCAGGAAGAGAAGCTCACCCTGCCTCGTATCTGCTGTATTTTGGGTAGGAACTACCTCTGCATCCTCCACCAGCCCCAGGTGAGCAACTTAGATAAAGGTGGTATGTTTGAAAAATGAACTTTGAGAAACCAGACTGACAGAGAAAAATGCTACAGCCTTTACTGCGTCTGCCAAGTGGTTTCACTTGATGCCAAATTAATTTAAAAGACCTCATGACATAGTGTCAGCTCAAATCTCTGTCCCTAGCATCAGTGCCACATTTGGCAATGGATCACCATCACCAAGAGAGTGTAGCTTCTGAACTAACATTTCTGTTTCATTGCCTGCAGTGAAATATTCACAGAAGAAACTGAGAGGTTAGCCTTAATGTAACCCCAGTCTTTCTCTGAATGAAATTGAAGGTTCACTTGTATAATTACATTTCCATTGCATTTTTAAATAATCAGTACTGCAGGTACATCAGCTACAGAAATTCCATGACTATAGCTCCTTAGAACACAAGAAATACGTACCAACAAATGCTGCATAATGGAATTTGATAGAAGAGCAATATGTAATGTCATTTTCTCTAACAATATAGACAACAGCACAGAATAGAAGATAAAAGGAGATGTAAAGAACCAGTAATTTTCTCATAACTATGTCTTCCTTTTAATTGCAACGTATATGACAACCTGTGAATACTAGTTGAAAATATAGAAGACTAAATGATCAGCTTGTGAAGTAAAATGTGACTTTTTAGACAGTAGTTCAAGTTACTAATTTGCATTTGGAAGCATTTTTTCCCCCAAAGATGTATGTCAGGATGATAAATGCTCCTCTTGGAATCTAACAGTAAACCCAACTGTGATGTTTACACAGAATAGGATGTGGGTTTACTCGCAAACTAACTAAAGAGAAAAAAGTGGATTTCAGCATCTCTTGACTTATTTCCATTTCTCTGTAAGTATCTTTGCTCATGGAAGTATACATTGAAAGCCTATTGACTTTTAAAATTGCAAAGATCTCATCAGTTACCCAGTTGATAACTGCGATGGTTCTGATTGGTGCCAACACCTTACTTCCTAATCATACTGGTTGTCCAAGTCTGTGTGAAACCAGAAAGGTTTCACACAAACAGTAGCAAATTAATGAGAATTGTGAGTGTTTATTATCAACCACCCTCTTTTAGACTATGACAAAGAGAGCAAGATAAGGGGTTTTTGGTGAAATGGAGGAGGATTTCTGTCATTCTGTCCAAATGCCTGTGAATTTCCAGTGATTTATTGCCTGGTAGGCCTGTAAACAGAGCTTCCCAGAGCCTGAAATTCTGATTTTGTTCAACCCAGTAAGGCTGAATGCTTGCACTTCCAAATTATGTCTAATCAGGCATTAGATGTAGATGTAAAGTCTACCCTTACATAAAGCTACGTGGTCTTCTTAATGTGTGACAAAGAGAAGAATCTTTGTCAGTAACTTGACCTTATCTCCAGTTCCAGCTTACACCAAAACAACCAACTGCCTCACTCCTTCCACCTCTGTTTATTCTCATGCAGGAAAATAGAGTGAACCCCTGTTGTGGGTTGAGGCAAATCAGAAGAGCTTTCTGAAAAGGAGTCTGTGAACCAGGCAAGCCCTCATCATAAGCACTGGACAATTTCATTCATAACACAGTTGACTTAGCAGAGATTGCTTTTAACTTCCTGACCTCCATCCTTGTGGGGGAGCTTGGGACTATGTGATGTCTAAGATCCTGATTTCATCTGTTAGTCATGACTTGGGGTCCATCATGCTAGCAAAGTAGGGTAGCATTTTTACTACTACTTTAAGCATGCATGTGCAACTAAACCAATTTTTTCTGTTTCTGTAGTTTTTAACATTCAGAGTGTGCTAAGGAAACTGCTTCTCTTTATCTGAAACAAAACAGTGCTTTGATTGTTCAGACACAGGCAACAAACCTAGGTTCTGTGCATTGATTTTTTTTTTTAAGGACTCTGTCTGCAATTTGAATTTCTTCAGCCAAGAAGCATGCTATTCATTTTCTGAAACCCAAATAAATTCTGCTTTATAAGGAGTTCTTATTTCACCTCATTACTGGATAAATTAGTTTTTATAAATTTTTAGAAAATGAAAAAAAACCACTTCTTTTGTTTAGTAGGTACTAGATGTCCAGACTTTAAAGTAATATTAATTTTTACAGAAGACTTGCTTATCCTATGAAGACAGGCTGAGAGATAAGGCTCTAGGGAGACCTTATAGCAGCCTTCCAATATCTAAAGGGGGCCTACAGGAAAGATAGGGAGGAACTCTTTATCAGGGAGTGTAGGATGGGACGAGGGGTAATGGCTTTAAACTGAAAGAGTGGAGATTTAGATTAGACATTAGGGAGAAATTCTTTACTGTGAGGGTGGTGAGGCACTGGAAGAGATTGCCCAGAAAAGTTGTGAATGTCCCATCCCTGGAAGTGTTCAAGGCCAGGTTGGATGGGGCTCTGAGCAATTTGGTCTAGTGAGAGGTGTCCCTTCCCATGCCAGGGGGGTTGGAACAAGATGATCTTTAAGGTCTTTTCCAACCTGAACCATTCTGTGGTTGCATTGGGTAGGTTGAAAATCTAATTATGGAAATGGACTGTTCCTAACTCTGTGTGCATGTATATGTGTATATTTTAGGACTATACAGCATAATCTGCCTAGACTACAGCTAGCTTCAGGACACTGAAACTTCATGGTGAAATACTTTCAAATTCCAAGGTAACAGAAACTTTTTTTTTCTTGTACTGTAGACCTGGCCCCACTCAGTTGTTTCAATTTATACAAAATGAAAAAGGAACATAGAGATTAGGCTAAACCTGTCTAATTGACATTGTAAGAACATGGTTAATCATATTATGCAACTACTATGCACAATTTCCTAGGACCTCCTCTTACAATAATTTTTCCAGTAACATGCAAAAGCCTTTGGAGCAAATGTTATTTTCAACTTCATGCTCAAAATGGTGTAAATTGTTTCGGCATTCATGGGTGCAAACAAGATCTGAAGAGAGGGCTATTGAGCTTAAAAGCTCTGTGTTTCATATTGTTCCTGCTCCTTGAACACCTTCATCAGTGAGGTCTGTGAAAAGCAATACTCAGATGCTGATGCACCTTAGCAGGTTGCCAGTCCCAAAACATCTGTGTATTCTGCCAGTGCCTGGAAGATTTGTTTTGGTTTCTTCTTAGAGAAGGATAAAGGTAGTGGAATGGGGCTTATCTCCTGGTGTCTCCCTTAAACCCAAAGCTCAAGCCTCGGGACAATTCCTGCTGGCTGGTGTCCTGGTCTGTGTGCTTTATGTTGAACTTGTTCCTGCAATAGCATCTCTTCTGAGCCATGGTGTGTTAAGTCAACACAAGCCATGCTGGCTTGTACTTGCACTCAGCTGTCACAAAGAAGTGAAATTATATTTACTTGGCGGCTGCTGATTGCTGAGCTGATTGAGATTGCAGCAGTGGCAATGTTTCTGCCATGCTAGACCAAACTCTCAGAAACACCAGAAGACTTTGCTCCAGGTGTTGATTTGACCTTGACCAACCACCTTGTTTTCATTGTGGCTTGGGTTCAGCTATCACACAGCAGGTGCCACAGGAGTAGCTCTGAATTTGAGTGCACTAATCTTTTTAGTTACTGCACTTGATGCTTTTGCTTTTCTTCTTTGCTCAATTTTTGTTTGCAGTCAGACAAGGATGATCTTCATTGCTTTAAAATTCACAGTGCAAGTACAAAAGGAAAAGGCTCGGTGAACATGATCTTCTGAAGCATGAAGCTGATTTCTATAGTGCAGCAATTAGCTATTGATTCAGGATGCGTGCGGATATACTTCCCAACAGGATAAAGATACAAGCTGAGATAGAAGGAGGTTGTTAACATGCAAGTCCCCAACAGCAATAGGGTATTGATAAGGAGGAAGCAGAGAAGACAAATAGCAAAGGGACTCAGTGAGGATGGAACAAATAAAGCTGTCAGGTTTCTGGTTGCTATCCCTGTGCTTTGTTAATTTAAGGGAAGAATTTTGACAAGAATATGGTCTCCACTCCAAACAATGTCATGGTATTTTATCAGCATGACTTGCTGTTTGTACATCATGTCATCTATATACCGCCCTCCTTGCTGTAACAATATGAGGGTTTAATCTTCTTCCCCAAAAGAATAATTTTTATTTTGGAGGTGTTCTTTAAATATCGTTCTTTATTTTTCTGTGATTCTTATAAAAATCTGAAGTCCTTACATTTATGTTCCTTATTCTAGGAACTCTGAGCACTACTTGTGTTTTGGTGACATCTTCTGGATATGGTTGCCACTGGAAGGAATATTTAATACAGCTCAGTTCTAGCCTTCCTGGTGCTTGTTACTGATCCATTTTGGTAAAAAGTACACCTGTACCTGATTAGCCTCCTATCTGAAATTTAGTAGCGGGTTTGAGACACCAAAGTGAAAGAAGAAAATGGGTCTGATTAAAAATGCAAACAAACTGCTTACATGGTGCTTTATACAGAGATGCAATGACATCTATTGTCTTGCATTTGGATAAAAGATTTCTTGAATTGCACTTGCACATTTCTCTATTTTTCCTCTTCAAACAGGCCTGTACTGTGTTTCCTGTTGGCCAGGGTAATCAGAGAAAAATAAAGGCTTTTCTTGGCCAAGTTTCCTGCCTTCAGCAGCTGATGCCTAGAGGAGACGATAAGGTCAAGGTAAGCCAGGAACAATAATTCCCAGAACACATTTTTAACCACAGGCAGAAATGACATGGGGAAACTTTGAGCCAGAGGTGGTGACTTGTATGTAATGGGTTGTGATGGATTTCTCTTCGATCAAATTTTCCAGGAGCTGTTTTGAGCCCAAAGAATATTTTTAGCATCTCTAATGCCATTCAACAAGGAGTTCATCATCTTCTCTTCAAGTTCTGTGGGGACCAGCCTCTTCACTTTGAACTTAACACTTGCTAGTGTCCCTTGATGCCCCATTTACTTGTGTTGGAAAGGATGGGAAATATCCCTGCTTGCTTCTTCTAAAACACTTGCAGTTTTAAAGACAATGCAGTTTTGTGGGGTTTGGGGGTATTTTTTTGTTAGACTGAAGAGTCTTAGTGACTTCAGTTATTCCCCACTTGAAAGTTGCTCCATACATCTAACTGTCTTTCAAAGAAACTTGTTGATTTTTCCTTCACCATCTTTGAGAGAACTTCCTACAGCACTGAGGGTATAGATGTACCCAGGCTCCTGGCTGTATGAGTTTGCATCTTGTTCCAAATGACTTCTCCTTCTCCTCCATCCTCATCCCTCTTTTCTTCCTTCTTTTCCCCCTTCTCCTCTTCTTCCAAGAACGTGGACAAGGAGGTCTGGGCTGATTTTCTCTTGAAAGAGTGACAATAGATGAGTGTAATTTCCCTTAGAAAATCCAGGCTGAGTCTTCTCCAAAACGCTGCAGTAACCCAGGTGCTCAACGTTGCAATTCTTGATAGCACTGAACACTTTTTCTGTCAGTTGGGAATCCCTGATCTGTTGTGGCCCGACCTCCCTGGCACCTCTTATGAATATTGTCATCACATTTCCACCTTCTCCTTCCCTCTGGCAGCAGGTGAGAGGGTGCACACCATTGGCAGCAGTTCAACTATTTTATCTTGGAGTTTCTTGAGAACCCTGGAGTGAATGCAGTTAGGTCCTGGCCAATCACTACAGCTTGTTCTACCCATTTACCGCTTGGTCATCTCCCCTTAACTTTCTTCATTGTTCCATAGCCCTTCTACCAAAATTTGCACCTGGAGAGAGATCCTCTATGTTTTGTACTGGAAAAAAAAAAAAAAAAAAAGAGAGTGGACAAGAGGGAGCAGGTCTAGCACTGGAACTTCTTCAAGCTACTTCATGGTAATTGCAGATGTGAAGAGATTCACTTGGGTGTTTTACTGTGTTTGATTTTCTCTAGGACATTCTGTCATATCTGGGTCATCTCTATGACCTTTAGAAGCTAACCTTAATGAGTTAAAAATGTTTTGAAAGCTTTTTTAAATACACTTTACAAATTGTTCTTTGCACAGTTTTGGCGTCTGTAGTGCTAGAATCCTCATTAGAAGGACATCATGTTTTTTTGTTTGTAAGGACATTTTCTTGCTTTCAGTAATGCCTCATACCTTGGCACATAGCCATGCTGATTTCCTTTCAGTGTTCCTGATTTTACTCTATTATTTTGTGATTTTTTTCATTTGCTCTGTGCTCCCAAAGAGACAAATCTAAATAGTATCAATGACCCTCTAAAGATTTAACTCTTGCAATTACCTGTTCTTGCAGAACAACTGTCTAAATAAGGTCAACACTGTATTCCCTTCCCACCTCTGCCACTGATGAGCACCACTGAGGTGACAAGAGCCACCTGGCTGAGACTGGCCAAAGGCTGACATGGGGGCAGAAGATGTTCAAGCCATGAGAACCTCTGCACATTTTATATCACCTTGAGTATTGCTGAACAGCTGTCTGCCAACATCTGGAGCCGTGTCATGAATTTGTCACTGAAGACAGAAATTACTGTGCTCTTTTAAGCAGTGGTTGTTACAGGTATCATACAGCTGCTACAGATCATTGGACACAAGGTCCAAACATCTTATCCTGGCTGTAATGAAATTTGGCAACTTCTGCTACTCTCAGGGAGAAAAAGTACGATACCTAGAATGCTGCTTTGTTAAAAGTCCCATAACCTGATAAGCTTCTGGTTGAAGAATTTAATGATTTTCTTTCAGGAAGATGGATGGCTGCTCTCCTGGTGGCTCAGCACCACTTCCTTCCACGGGCCGTACGCGCCTGCTGGAGCTCTCGCTTTTCTGAAGGCTGATAGTGACATTTCAAATTTAATCATCATTTAAAATCCCACTAGGAACCAATTTCAAATCTAATCTAAATCGAGCTAAATAAATAGGCTTATGCCACAAGTGAATTTCCCTTGATCTATTTCCTGCCTTTCAGACGTCAACAAAGTCCCAGAAGTTTTGAAGTGGAACTTGAAGAACGCGCCATGCTTCTGCTGTGAGGTGTGAGCACTTCGTTAGTCACAGACTGACAGCTGTCCTGTTTCTCTTTGAGCTCAGGTGCTGGGAATCCTACGGCAGCATTTCCATGGGTCCCCTTCAGTGTCTGTTTAGCGCTGTATCAGTTCCCCCACAGCTCTCGGTGGCTGCAGCAGGTTGTTTCCTGAGGGTTGGGACCGCTGTTACCTGTTTGCTCCTTCTCTGCCTTCACAAGAAGTGACCGTGCAGATTTAGGCCAAGTAGACAGCCTACTTCTAAGACACAAATTTGCAGAAAATTGATAGCCTATTATTAAACAAGACACTTCCTTTTTCAGTTGAAGATTTCTGCATCTTAACAGTT
>BJBW01003597.1:21153-59815 GCA_004320125.1 Scolopax mira
CCCCCCCCCCATTAGAGCAGGTTGCTCAAAGCCTCATCCAGCCTGGCCTTGAACACCTCCAGGGATGGGGCATCCATGATTTCCCTGGGCAAAAATTTGCAAATGTCACAAATTTGCAAATTATTTCCTGATAGTGTTTTAGATTTTGACTTCAAAAAAAGAAAAAGACTATTATATGTAACTGTATAGATAATACAGAACAATCCAACATCCGAATGGGCTATGGCTTTTGTACAGGAACTTAAGCATCCTTATATTTTCTGTCACAAGTTGGTGATTTATTTTTTTTAATTAAATTTAATTATTCTGTGTGAACAATTACCACTATGTGAGTGTAATATACATGTATTTACATTAGTTATTTATATATAATATATTACATTTGTAAATGTATTACATATGACAGACTTTTTTAATTCTTATTTGCAGTGAACTCTTTGAAATTCTGATATTTAGTGATTCTTATGCTTCAATTTTTGGGGTCATTAGTTTAAAAGACAAAGTAATTTGCTGTTTCTAGTTCGGTTTAAACTGGAAAGTCCATTTAAAATTACTCCATCTCACCAAGTCTCTGGTGTCCCAAACATTGCTTCAGCCCTGGTAGGTTTTTTTGAGGCTCTTGTAAATGTTTGAGGTCTTGAAGGTGTTACTACGATTGTGCTCCAGGTAAAAGTCTATTAAATGAGCAATTCATATTATTCTAAAAGATGCACAATTTGAGTACATCAGACAAGTCCTGCTATTAGTAGCAATTAATTTCTCATGTTTTGATGTGGCAATTTTATCATTCATAAGCTTAAGTGCTGATAGATTTTGAGGCCTCCAGAGCCTGTGTGCTTTGTGTCAAGCAAATTGTTCTGTGAGAATGGCATCGTTGTGTGATTGAAATAGAAACTCATTAGTTTAGCCAAGATGCTTTGCTGAGATTTGCATTTCAATTACGTGGAAGCAAGTAGATTTAAAATTAATGAATGTTTTTTAGATGGCTTTTTTGACCATGGGTGTGGCAGCTCTGAGGGTCTGGACTTAGACCTGTCAAAGTCTGGACTTACCAGGTCAAAGCTCCTCTCTCCACTGATTTAAAAATGTATATGTTGCCCAGGTAATGTGTGTAGTCTATGGAGAAATTTAAGAGTTCCTGAAAGCTACTAAGAGTGATGGAGAGCCTCATGTAAGGGGCATAATTCTCTCCACTGGTCACAGACAGAGAGAGTGCCCACAAACCACCTTAATCTGAAGCTGTGATTTCTCAAATGCCTTCTGCTGACCTTGTCCTAGGCACAGAATTAGATCCAATCAGTGGCTTGATTGAAGACTTCACAATGGGCACATCTATTAATCTTAAACTGTCTTCAGAGTAGATCTGTAGCAAGGAAACAAGAGCTTGCCTGGCTTTATGCATGTTACTCTGTTTTCTCCTCCCTTCTAACAGCCTATAAACACATGCCAGGGCACTCGCTTGGGACTTGGAAAACTTAGGTTCTTGCTTCTTTGGAGTCAAAGTGGATTTGACTGCAGCGTTATTCTGCTTCACCAGGTGAGTTTGTGAACCAGTGACAAGATGCATTCGGGGGAGATCTGTGAATTTCAGAGATCAGGAGATAAGGTTTGCCAGGTCTGGAAGGGAAGCCAGCATCAGGGTGGCTGCTTCTCCACACTCAGCTCTGAGGTGTGCAGCCACAAACCCCCTCCCTGCCTCGAGGGCTGTTCAAACAGTGGCTGAAAACAGAAATGTCAATCATGGATGTGAAGAACAAATAGATTATACATTGTCAGTAGCCTACAAGATGAAGGTTTAGGTGCTTAGTGTGAAGTTATTTGTACTCCTGTTTGATATTACTTTCTTTTTTTTCCTTTAATGTCTTCTGACCTGGCATGGAAAAAACATTATTATGAAATAATATATAAATTTTAGTATTATCATAATATAACTTCTACTGTGATGTAGGAATTATTCTTTGTAGTGACAGCCATCCTTAATGTGTGAAATATTTTTTATGAAAACCTTGAATGAAATGGTCTGAGTGTATGTCAGGATATAGATACCTCCACTGCTCTGAATTTAAATATGTCAGGGGAAATAAAAAGATTAAAGCTTTGTGCACATTTTAAAAAAGAAATTTGGGTCATTCTGCACAAATGTTGAATTTTTTTTTCTTTTTTTTCTGATAGCGGAGCACTGTGGTCTCCCCTGCAGGAGGAACACCTTACTGACCTTCACTTTATCCTGCACCTCATCAGAAGGAGCAAAAATTCAGTAGGAGAGAGTGGTGCTCGCTATACAAATCTGTAAGTACTATACGTGTTCCTGTCGAGCTGCTTCTCTTACCTTCTCCCCACTCTCTCCTGAAACTAAAAAAAAAAGGCAGTGTGTTCCTAGGGCTGGGGATGGTGCCTTCCAGAGAGCAGAAGTGGTGTGGTCAAGACTGATGGGGACATGGGCTCTGCCCTTCAGCCTAGGGATGGGCAGGACAGCCAGGACAGGGCAGCAAGGACTGGCTTTCATCAGGAGGAGCTGCGTAAGCCCTGGGTGGGATGCCCAGCCCTCCCAGGCACAAGCAGTGACCCCTTTCAGTGCCTTCCCTGCCCATCCCACTTTAGAAGAGTGGGGCTATAAATAGCCAACTGCAGTCTAACGTTGAGTTTTTCAGTGCTGCTAAATCATAGAGGTCCCTGAACATTCTGGCAAAAGCAGTTGTGGGCTGGGGGTTGAGATGGAGTGTGGTTGATGTCAAACATCTGTAGAAGCTACTGCAGAGTAGAGAACTGAGGTGTGATCATTCTCTGCTGTAGGACAACCTAAGGCTTGACAAAATGTATAAACCTCTCATGGCTCCTGTATCTAGCCAACAGAAATTCCCAGCAGTGACAGGGCAGCTTTTCTTAAGTGCTGACTTGGTGTCACCATGAAGAAGCTTTATTTGAGCATCTCCCCTCTCTGGCTGGCCAGTGCCAGACACCAGCAGAGCAGCCCAGGGCAGATCCTCCTGGCCAGCTAGCCCTCTTTGCTGTCAGGATAAACGAGTTTGCAGCTGTTGTTATAGAGATAAATTAGGACCAAAGGCTGGTTTTATACACTTTTTTGTTTTGTTTTTGCAAGAGAAACAGAAGAGCTAATGGAGGTAACACATTCCTTACAGCATTAATAATGTAGCTGATGTGCCTATTGCTAGGGTAAATGTTGTTGGTGATTAAATAGAGACTGGTGATAAATCACCAATAAAGATAAATGTTCATCCAAGACAAATTGTGAGCCAAGCCTTCTTTTTCTTGCTGTGTAGTCCAGGCATCCGAACAGTTTTGCTGAGTACTCAGGGACAATCACAGAGCAGAAACGAAGCTTGAAGGCTGCAGAAAGAATCTTTCTTATTGCTGTTATTATTCCCCAAAAAAATGCCTCCACAGCCGTGTCTGCACTGCCGACTGACAGGAGACCAGAAATCCATCTCTAGTCCTGAGGGCCGTGAGCACACCCCCATTGCTCGGAGTCCCCCCTGCTTATGGCATGAAGTAGAGCTTGGGGTTAAAGCCATTGGCCATGGCAGGTGATGGGACAGGGAACAAAGTGCATGATTAGTGAATTTTCTTGAAGGAAAGTGAGGGCACTTGCAGGGCCTCTCCATGAGCTAAAGAGAGCAGCCCCAGGCTGCAACGGGCTTGGAGATGGCAGGCAAGGTCTGGAGGCTCCCAAACAGCTTTCCACTACAGGAGGGATCATGCTGGGGAATGCACTGGTCTGAGTATATCATGCTGTATCTGGGCCAGTTTGGCAACCATTCTGAGCGTTTCCACTTTCTTTCCTGTGTGGGGACTTGCTGGGAAACATGGCAAGGGCAAGAGAGGTTGGATGAGCAGTGCACATCTGTGATGAGAACAAGAGAGAGATGGAAAAATATAGGCCAATGGAGATATTTGTTGCATTGTTGTTGCTTTCAAATGTAAAACAGTGGGAAAGTCCCTTTTAAGAAGTCTTCTTGCCATTCACTTTGGTGGTCTTTGTAGCTATTTTTTATAGATGTATCATCTTAGAAAGAAAAATTGCCATGTTGAGGCCATTTTGAAAGAGCCAGTGTGATGGCTGGTGGTCACAGTGAGAGTTGCTGCATCCTAGCTGTGAGAGCTGTGGTCTCTGCCCTGGGTGATGGTGCCCCAGGTTCACTGCTCTGAAGCTCATCCTTCATTACACTTCACTGAGTGGTGGAATAAGGGATGACTCCAAGGCTGGTGGTCCCCTCTAGCCCAGTGTTCCAAGCCTTTTTGTGCCTGTTCAGAGGAGGAGGAGGGCTATGTGTTCACAAAGATACTACCTGTGGGAAACCTCGCATTTACATATTCAGCCTTAGTCTGGAGTTTTCAAAACATCAGACTCATAACATCCACAGTTTGGGCTTTTAAATTCCAAGGCTTTTCTTGGAGTTGGTGAGGTTTTATTTCCCCCCTTTGCTTTATCTCCCTTTCTCTCCCACAATGCGCTCATTTTCAGGTGATGACTGCCTGAATGACAGGGGGGACCCAGGGAAGGTCCCTCAGGCTTTGAAAGTCTCCCTGGCACATGGGCATAAGCAATCCTGGCGTGTACTGAATGAGTCATCTCTGTGCTAGTGATGCTTTGATGAAGCCTCTCTAGCCTTTTCCTTTTCTCCCTCTGGCGAAAGAATAGGATCTGCTTGTTAGAAAGACTTTGATGGCATATACTGGTATACACTTTGAATTAGGGAGCTGTATTGCACAGGATTTTCTTGGATAGCCTTTATTCCTCAAGTGAATTCACTTTACTTCCACTTGAATTCAATATGATATGTTATCAGCTGTGCTGTTGGACGGTTTTCTCCAATCTAATTTTTGTTTGTTTTGCTTTAAAGCAGCTGTTTGCAATACAGATCCAAGGGGAGGTACCAGCAGTTTCCCCTTTCATCCTCCTGTTCATAGTGGCCTCAGCAGTTGCTGGTTACATATTAACAAATTAACATGAGTCTTAAAGGCTTCATAGTCACTTCTCGGGGATTTGGTGTTTTTTTAATAACTTCCTAATTCACTTGCAGAGTAAGTTGTCTTTTTCCTGGTCAGTATCCACATGTCCTTACCATTTTCACAAAGCAATGGTACAGGCGTAGTCGGGGGTGAGGACAGGCTGCTGGCTGGGCAGCCCAGTGATGAGTGCTGTCACCAGAGGCTCAGCCACAGGTGTTCAAAAATAAAAATCTCCAATCTGAGAATGCAGTCCATCACTAGATTAGCTGATAAATCTTTCTGCAGTTACGGTCCTCAAGGCTGCTCCTCTGTAAAGGAGAATCCATTACCCGAATGGAGCCTACATTGCTTTCCTAAAATGAACTGTGACAGTGTCACCTTTTGCTTTTGCTGTACTGGAGCTGGAAAGGACTGTGCTGTTGAATCTGCCTTAGGAGAAGGCCAGACACATGATTCATCAGCTAGCAAAATGTCAGATGGGTGGAAGAGTGATTGACAGTACAAGAAGGAGGTGCGTGAGAGCAGGATGCACCTGTCTCATCAGGGATTTGTGTCAGGATTGGCTTCAACCCTTGCTTTTGGTTTGTCTGTGCCAGGTACAGCAGCAAGAGCTCGCCCAGAACTTCCCATCACTCAAGCCAAACCGAGTCAAGTATCCCTCCTCCTACGGTGAGGAAGAGTCCAGATGCTGAGATGCTGAGTGCGAAGATGCTGAGGTGCACACCAGGAGCCTGGTCAGCAGGTACCATGTGTAACCAGGGAGGATCCGTGGGAGGGAGACATGGTACCGAGCACCCGGGCTGTCCTGCAGGGGTGAGGGAGTGAGGGCAGGGTTGTTAAGACTCGGGAAAGGCATTACTAAGTGGTAATGAAAATCTTAGTGTTATGGCTGAAGAATATGAAGGATGCTGCCTGCCTGTACCCGGGGACAAACCCCCGAGCAGCATGATGCTTCTGCACAGTGAGGACTCACCAGGGCTGGGAGCATTTGCTGCTCCAGGTGCATCAGCAGCCACCGCCGTGGGGAGTGTGGGAATGTAGCTTGTAGAGGGACACAATCCTTCATCTGCCACAGCTAAAGACCAGCCCCTAAAATGGAGTAAAAACACACAGGTAGAAGGACATCCTGGCAGGACATCTCAAGGGAGGGGGGCTAAGATCCCGTGGAGTGGAGCTAAGATCCCATGGTGCTGCCGCTCAGGTGTGCAACAAGGGGACAAGGTCAACTGTGTGTTTTTTGTTTTTTTTTTTTTAAATTGAATGAAATTAAGAGCACTGTAAATTACACCACTTGTGATCATCATGATCCTGAGATCTATCCACTTAAATTAATCCTGTATATTTTGCTCTGCGGGTTTTGCCCTGAACTGTGCTGCAAACCTCTGTTTGCTTGGATGGGACTCTTCCTTGTGAAACTGCTTTATTTCTGTAATCCTGATGTTCCTTCTCCTGGCTGGAAATGAGAGAGCATGATCTGTCCACCGATTGTCAGAAGATCAAGCAGCTGTGCCTGAGCTTTTGAAGTTTTTCCTGATATTTTCTAGCTCATTTTCACTTCAGGCACATACGAAGCCTGAAGCACTGACAGACTGCTGGACACAGGAGTGGGGGCCTTTCAACTAGGAGGATTAAATCACCGAGTAGCATCAGGGTGCGACAGCAGCCACTGTCACAGAGGTACTCACCACCCATGTCATGTCTGCGCCTTAGCAGCGAGCGGGGGGCTGCTGGCACTGCAGGATGAGGGGGAAAAGCATTGGGGTCCAGCCAGGAAAGGGCACCGGGAGCTGCTGCTCTGTAAACTGAGGGGCAGACGGATGGAAAGGGAGAGCAGCAGAGGTGGCAGCAGCTGCCTGTGGTGGGTGGGAGGGAAACCTCTGCTCCAAGCAGCCCCGCGACGCCCAGCGGTGCTCTCCCACGGCTCTTGCTTCCCAGGGGACCGCTTCCCAAAATGTGCCAGCTTTTTCCACTCTCTTGGCCACTCCTCTGGCAGCACGTGAGGCAGCAACACTCTGCCACAGAGCACAGGCACGGGGTGACAACCTCCAGACCACGGCTGAGCAGAGCCTGACGCGGGGAATACAGCCAGCCCAGGGAATGCAACAATTAGCAGGTTGATCTGGTAACTGATGAAAGAAAACTTATTGTCTGTGCTAGGTCTACAAAGGAAGGAGAGAAAAATAATTCAGGTCTTCCTGCAGTAGTGCCTGTGGATCCAGGGAAATTGTGCTGTTACGTAAATTAAAGTATAATTTTGAATTTGGCCCATTGGTACTAGTTAGGAAGCTTTTAAAATAATTCCACCCCTCCTCCACTTCCCTCCCCCCTCCCCCACCTGGAATATATTTAGCAATCTAGGGTTGTGCAGCTCAACTAATCTCAGTTTTGGGAGTAGGAGATTTTTCCTGGTTTCCTGATTGCCATGGGGTGGTAGGGGATTCAAGATACATTCTCCTGTATGTATGTAGGAGATGTAGAACCCTCGTTTTGTGGGTAGATTGAAAACCACTATTTTTTTTTGCATCTAATTTCACATACACAATTTTATGCGTGAATGCTGATCAGGGCAGATGCTGTTCGGGTCTTGTGGCAATTTTCATCCAGAGGTGTCAAGATGCTTTCCCAAGGAGCCTGTGCCATCTCCACTTGACATACATATACACCAATGTGCTGGAATGTGGAGGAATGGAACACTGAGCAGTGAAGACTTGACTTACCCACCTTGGAGAAGGCTCAGGTGAGGCATTTCATCAGACTGGACATACACACACTCTTAGGCCCTATGGGACGTACCCATGCATGTTGAGGGGGCTGCCTGGTGTCATTGCAGGGCCACCCAATCTTTGGACAGTCATGGCAGAAGGTCCTGGGGGCTGGAAGAAAGTAAATGTCATTGGCATCTTCAAGAAGGGCAAGAAGGAGGCATGCAAGGAACTACAGGCTGGCTGGTCTCACCTTGATCCCTGGGAAGGGGATGGAGCAAGTTATACTGGAAACTGTTTCTGAACATACTAAAGACAAAAAAGTGACAGAGAGTAGTCAGCATGGATTTATGAAGGGGAAAATCATGCTTGACCATCCTGAAAGACACCTTAACAAAATTATCTGCTCAGTGGACAAGGGGAGAAGGATGGGTGGTATCACCTTGACTTCAGGAAGGCTCTCAGCATCCTCATGGACAAACTGATGACTTATAGATCCTACTGCAATTGTCAGTTCAATTTGTCTGAAAGCCTGTAACAATGCAGTTCTTCATTTATTTAGAAAAAAGACCTGAATTTCTTTGCTGAACTAGGAGTTGCTACTTTATGTGATCAAGGTTTTTGACTGACTTTTTTGCCTTGTAAAGTCACCACTTGCGTTGTATGTTACAAACAATGAGTTTGTTTCATTTGTGTAAATAGTTACCAGTTCTATGCTGTATAAACAAATCTCCCTGGACTTTAGAAAACTATACAAAAAATTGCAACACCCAAAGGATCTGTTAATTTCCAACTTCAGAAAGCTTTGACTTTTCCAGTACCCAGCAAGTGGTGTCAGTCATAAAGGTGTGTCCGCACCTTGCTTTGAGCATGGGAATTTACAAACCCAGCTCAGATGCCCACCAGAAGTGCATCCTTACAAACCAGAAGGGTTTGTGCCTCCTACTATAGGGAGCAAAGAGATGGCTGAGCTGTGCCACAGGAAACACTAAGAGGGACAGCTACCTCCTGCCTCTGTCCTGCACCCACCTGCTGCTGGGGAGGCTCCTGGAAAGAATTGCAGCAGAACCATCCTGCACTCCTCCGGTCAAACATCCCTTTAGACACAGCCAGATGGGTTGCTCCATTTCCTCCAAAACTTCTGATGGTTGTGGGCAGGATGCCTCCTCTGAAATACACTCTTCTGTGGTAGCCTCTGACGTCCAGCGAGATGCTTTGCCCACATTTTACCATGGACTATAATGTCATAATTAAGGTGCTCCCCTAAGAGGTAGCTGCTATGGATTTGTCCCCGCCCCCAGCCTCAGAAGAACTGGACCCAGGTTCCCCAGTGACAAGAGAAGGGCTTATTTCCCAGGCAGGAGACTAGCACTGATCCCTGGGGTCCCCCTCGCTCACCCCAAACCAGCAGAAAAGCTCTCAGTTAAAATGGCTAATTTGACAGAAGCAGCATTTCTGCTTCAGGCTTCAGAGTTGCTAAAAGAGTTTAATTCCCAAAGGAGGTATTTTAAGGCCAAATTCTCCTTTTGTTTACACAGGCTGGCATCAGTGATGAGCTTTGTGAAGGTCAAGGCAAAGTTTAGCCAATGACTTGGGGTTAATTTTTTTTTTTTTAAAAGGATCAGCCTTGTATTTATTCTTACATTCTCAGTATATTTTGGAATCAGGCTGCTTAGTTTTAAGCTGCCTGGGATCCCCAGGCTGTCAGCTGCGTTCGGCCACGTGGGGCAGTTTGGGTGCTGACCTTCATAGCCTCTGCAGCAGCACTTTGGGGAAGATCTGGGACACTTCAAAAACACCAGCACTTTGAAAAAACAATTTTCTTTTTAAATTGCTGAAAATCTAGATGTTTGCAGCTCCCTTCACCTCCAAGACACAAATGGATGCCTGGCCATGGCTTTTGTTTAAATGACTTGCAAGACAGCCCATGCTGGGCTGTTCCCAGCAGCAGGGAGGTTTTTTCCCTGCCCAGATGCCTCCTCCTAGTGGTAATTAATTTTTTTATGAATGAGGGTGAGGGAGTGTCAGAAACAGACCAATTATAAACCGTTTCTAATTAAAATGTTGGAACCATAATTTAAACTAAAAATATCCTACTACTTATCTCCTCTATTTCATGGGCACTAAGGCAGCAGGCGATAATGTAACTAATGATCTGATTGTCAGTGGCCTGTAAAACAGAGCGTGTCTGGGGGCTGATCTGATCGGGCCATCAATCCAACCCCCCCACAGCGCTCCCTCCTTCAGCAGAGCTCTCTGCAGGGGGGACACACACCTGCACCAGCTCCCCCCCAGCTGCAACCTTTAGTTCCTCTCCCCAAAGCTATGAGCCACTCATGAAGGGGGCAAATGCTAAGTCAGTCACAAAGGGCTGAAATTTGACAGTCTTCTGGTCATTTTCAGAGTACTTCAGGGATGATTTTCCTGGGAGGTGGCTGTTTCGTGGCTTTAACCTGCCAGTAAATCCTATTTATCATAACAGACTTACCGACCAAAGACGCATCTAGAAACGGGGTCCTGCCACACCAGCTCTGATGTAAAAAGGACAACGAGGAGCTGCCCGGATTAATGGGAGGGCGAGGGCCAGCAGCATCCCGCAGCACAGCTGAGCCTGCAGAGGAGAAACCTCGGTTTGAAAATCCCATGGGAGCTTTCAAGTGGCTGAACTGACTGAAGAACCGGGGGTTGTGCTCAAGGCCGACCACCAGGATGCCCAAGTGGGGCTTTCAAGGGCTGGAGTGGGGTCTAAGTGTCAGATGGTCTTCACCAGCCCATCCTGCCCCACTGCATGGCTGCCCTACAGCCCTGGGCTTGCCCCAGGCACCAGCTTTGCTTTCGAGTCACCATAAAACTCCCAGGATGAAATGCACCACACAAGAGCAGCCTGATGAACAGCTCAAGGAGAAAGATGGATCATCTGAAAAAGTTTGCATCGTTACTCACTTTGACCAGAGTTCCCTCCCTCCCTGTTGCTGGATTCCCCTCAGAGTTAATTGACAATAAATTAGGCATCATCTGACTTAACTGTTACGAGATCAGAAATAGCAGAAGGTTAGAAAATTGCATCAGTCCATTAAGTCCCGTTGACCAAATCACCTTTGGAAAGGTCTGCTCCCAGAAGTGGCCAGGTCTATGCAAACAGCGAGGTCCTTCCTCCCTGTCCTCCCCCAGCTCCATGCCCAGATGAACCACGTCGGGTCCCTATACTTAGAAACATAAACTCAAACTTAAACGTCTGAAAGAGATTGCAGAGTCCTGCAAAATAATGTGGTAAATTAATGAAAGTGGGTATAATCAGAGAGAGTGTAATGAGTCCTCGCTCCAATTACTGCATTAGCGTCAAGATCTCAGCCAAACTGATGTCTGTCATACGCCTGCTCCACAACATGGGCGTCCTAAATACCAGACAGGAAAAAAACAGCACCAATTGATTTGTCATCAGAAAATCAATTAAAAATATATATATTTTAACCCGTTCAAATGCACCGATTAAAGGGTTGGATCTTTTTCCCCTGATAGTAAATCGTTGCAACTGATACTACAAGGAACTGCTGTCTCCTCAGAGAAGGTGGTCAGTCACAGATGCAGAGATTCTGAACTACTCTCTGCTGGCTCTGTACGACCCTCCTGGGAACAGGTAAAAGCCTCATTTGGCTTCAAAAACTGCCCTTCCTGCCTGTGCTGAGGCGGGAGGGATGAGGTTCTAGGCTTTCAATGACCGAAGCAAGGGGCTGCAGTGCCTGTGCCTCAGCTCACCCAGTTCCTCAAGGAGCTGGATCTCTTGCCGGAAAGGGCAAGTTGTCTTCTTCAGAAACCAGGGAAATCCGGCCTCTGGTTCAGCCCACACGGGAGCACCGGGATTGGTTTTGTGGCCACAAGGCCATAGGGTGGCTCCTGGCCCCTCTGAGGCAGAGCCCAGCCCTGGGAGCCGGGACAGTGGGCAAGTGGCCCTTTGTGGGGCTTGGCCCTCTCCCTGGCAGCGGGGCTCTGAAACACCCTCCAGTTTGGCGCCCAAGGCAAACATGAAGCTGAAGACAATTCGTTTGGTCTAGGAGAGACTTTTGGCATCTTCCTGGCAGCCAGAAACTACTCATATTCTCAGTTTTTTATGTAGGGGAGATAAGCTTTTTGGATACTAAATTCTTTTCAGTTCCTCCTTGAGGAGGAGCTTTCAATCAGGAAACTCTCTCACCACAACAACCTTTAGTGTTACAATTCACTCTCTCAGCAGCAGATCCCAACCAGAACTCGACAACAGCTTCCTTTCGTCTTCCTCCAGGCAAATGCCTTCGCAGGTACACAGACCAGTACGTCAGTTCTCTGGTCTATAAATACCAGCAGGCCGCGTTCTGCGGGAGAGGGGCCAAACCGCTCATGAAAGAGCCCCAAAGCATTAGCTGCACCTATCGGGTTCCCCACAACCCAAGCAGGCTTCGGCTCCACCGCTCTCTGCCTTCCCCTCCCGAAACCCAGCCCCACAGCCAGCAGATGGCCAGCAGATGACCAGCAGAAGACTAGCAGAAGACCAGCAGTTGCCCCCACCGGGCACAAAGCCGGAAGAGAGATACGCACACACACTAAGACGCAATTAAATATCCTCCCCACTTGGAAATTCTCCAAGCATCCCGAACCCATTAATTTACAAAACAAACGACCCTGTGTCAGTTAGCACAGCCTGTGGAATTGCTTAATTTGCATAATGCAGGCAATCTGAAACCGCAGATTTCGCTGTTGCAAGTTGTCCTCATTCAAGAGGCTGCGGCGTAACGTGCAGCACCATTGTTCAAGGTTTGGTTTTTATCCACATTTGGAGCTCTATTTTGTTGGTGGCATAAAGGCAACAGAACATTTTCTACCACTACTATTGTTAGCAGTGCTTTAATCACAGTACTTTGAAACCTAAACCTGACTTCGAGCAGCTCACAAAAGGTCACCCTCAGAAATCTTATGGAAAGTTGGCATCTGTGCAGCCCTTTACATCCATTTACACACAGGGCACAGAATGTTTTTGAGTTCGAAGCCCATCATTCAACGTTTAGTCACAAGGCTGGAGAAAGGCAAGTGATCTCTCCCATATATAATGCATTAACTAAGTAAAGTGAATTTCCCGGTGTCTCTGAAAAAGAGGAGGCAGCATTAACTGCGGTGCTGTGCGGGATGCAGCACAGAGGGGGACAGGGGGACACCACGCTACACACAAAGCTCACTCAGCACTCGATGCTCCAAACGGGGATCTGAGATTTCTCACAGGGAGCTGTCAGAGGAGACCAGTTTTGGGTGACCCCACTCTCCTCGGCTCTTGTGAGAACTCCTGTTACGTTGACTAAAATCCTTAACCTTGAACTTTTCCTGAGGCTGCACTAAGGGGACACAGAAGGGAAGTCAGCATTGCTCAGACCATACTGACCTGCAGTCCTGCGCGTAGCAGGGATTCCTGACCCAGGCTGCCCAGCCATCCATTCCGTCCATTCCGGCTTCCTGACTGAAAAACAGAAATTCAAACCACACATCCTTTCCGATGCCCAGTTTTCTCCATGGTACCATACCTACTGCTGGGTTTGTTTCACCATCCAATTTCCTTTTTTGTCCTGTGTGACTGGCTTTGAGGTCATCACATGTTCCAAAGCTGATGAATCTTTCAGCATCTTCAAAACATTCTGTCATAATGCTTCTGCCTTCTGTTTTGTGCCAACTTAGTAATTTTAAAAGTCTTACCTGTGATTTCTCCGATCAGCATCCAAGATGGACAACAGCAGCACCTGCCTAAAACAGCAGCAGGGACTTTACAAGAAACTCTGCTCTGAAATATTTTCATTACACTGATAAAATATTTTTGCTACCGAGGCCTTGGTTTGGTTTGTTGTTGTTGTTTTTTTCTTGTTTTCAAACTAATGCCAGGAAGGGAGCTCAGTCAGCTGGTGTTCAGGCAGAACTACGGATCCCTGAAGGGAAGCTGGGGTGGACGTTGGGAAGATCTTTCATGATTCCTTTCTTGTCTTCTGCCCTTGGTCCAGCTTAGGCCACTTCTGTCACGTGCCAGATATTGGACAAATGAGAAGAATGAAGAAATCACTTTTGTAACAAAATTTATTTTTGCTCTGTGGATACAAATCCCAAACATCAACAAACAAATTCCAGTGGAAAAATACCAGTTATTAACAATGAAAACTTTTATTATTATTTAATAAATAGAACTTTGGCATTCAAAATTCTAGCTGTAAACCCTACTTTAAAAAAAATTACAAAAAGAGGCAAGAACAACAAGCCTAAAGCTGAGCCAGCCAGTGGCTCCTTTACTTTTTACAATGAACACATTGTGATTAAGTCATGACAACTCTATTTACATATGAGGTATTCTGAGCGGTTCAAAAATTGAACCCAATTTACAAAACTACCAGTCTTCAGGGACTGATCCAGTACATATGTCAGCTGTGCTTTTAAAAGATAGCTCCAGACACTCCTCCCCACTGAACTAATGATATACTGTAATTAATATACACAAAATAAACGCATTATGATTTTAATTTCCTGTTCACGCTTCATATTCAAAAAAGCTGCACACTATGACCAGCCTAACCTCCAAATTGTACACCCAGTACCTGGTTTTAAGTACTTCTGTTTCTAGACATTATGCTGAGTTCTTACTACGAAAGGTTATAAACAAAATATCGCCAGGTAAGAGGAAAACAAGGTGCAGTTGTCAGCATCCTAACAACTTATCTAATGTTCAAGGGGAATATACACTTACTTCGGGCAAAAAAAGGCACAAAGGTATGCAGCTGTGGAATTAATATTGCTAATGAGCTACCAGAATAAATCATCCCTATAGATAATAACCATTGATTTGTTTGCAGTCTAAGAATGCAGATTAGTTCAGAACTTTTCCCCACTAGTGACAGAACCCGTCACATCAATGAGAAGAGCCCAGTTATACCTCCCAACTCCACCTGCATAACTTCATTGATAAGGACAAGGAAAACCTTGTCCACATGGAGAGACTGCAGGAGGTGGGGGAGGAAGGGCTTTGCTTTCTTTCTTCCCTTGTGCTATGACCCTGCAAGAAAAAAGTCCAAAAAACCGTTTGAAACAAAAGGCGGGCAGCGAGGGCAAAAGAAGGAGGGAAACCTTTTCCAGTGAAAAGGACAAAATTTTAGCTCTTGCAATGACTTTATGGCCACCAGCAGTTTGGAATGCTGGAGCCCGAGTGGGTGCTTACACCAATCTCCACAATTTCACACAACTGTCACACTACAAAGCTGCACAGCGGAGGTGAGCAACCTAAATCACATTTACACAACTGAGCTGCATTACGTCTATATAGTAAATACATAGCATCACCTATAGCTTGTCCGAAGACAGTTACTTTCCAAGTCTTTTTCAAAATACATTCTTGAATACAGTAGTTACTGTAAATATATTCTAAAGGATTGTATAAATTCAATCTGAAACTATACAAAAACTTACTGTACACATTTGCTGCCAGCCAGAATGGTACAGCCCTTGAGATTGTCCAACAGCTACTGCAACAAGTTGTCATGACTAAATCTAAGCAATTCCAATGTTAACATTCATTAATCAACTCTGTATTAAATATGATGAATGAGACCACACACACTACATTTTAACCAATTAAACAATCATGCATATCTTAGACAAAGCTTATTCCAATCAGAGGCATCCGTAAACTGATGCATATATAGTAATTGCTACTACTACAACAGGCCAAATGTTATCAAATCAAAGCAAAATACTGTATCACTGTAAATAGTCAATTGGTAGTCTGCATCTTTGGCTGATACATCCATCATTTACCTCCCTACTTTAACCTGACTGAGGCAGATAAACTCAGGGGTTTTTAAAATCAAGTGCTTTAAAGTCAACATAAATATTACAGATTCTGTAATAAAAATATTACAATGCAAGATTACAGCACTGCAATCAAAGTATTACAAATAATATGGGACCTCCTTCCTGAGGGACTTTTAACTAATACTTGAAAAGCATAAAAGCTTCTGAAGTGCTTTGCAAATATCAATTACTGATCTCAGCTCTGCAGTACAGTATCAGCATTTAACAGGAGGGACAGCCAAGTGACCAGCTTAATAGTTCAGTGACTCAAAAAATCTGCTCTTCTCCAATTGCTCTATTAAACTCCTTGTTATTTCCACCAAATTCAGAAAATGTGTTGCTTGGTAATTTTTTATAGGTACATCATTTTCATCTCAGGAAATAGTAATGTACAACTTAGAGGTTTCTGCTCTCCCTAATACTTTTAGTTTATTCTCTGAAATGCTATTGTTGAATTCTGATATGTGACAGATGCCATAAACTGGAGACTGTGACTTCGCTGCAGGGCCAAAGCCAATGAACTACTCCAAAGGAAGGACCTGAGGCCCTTGTCACAAACGCCAACACTGTCAGAGGCACAGGAAACTCTGCAAGCCCACTGGTGCCAAAATCCTTGTTTTCACTTTTGCACTAGTATAAAAGCGCACCTTCGAACCGACAGAAAGAACATAGAAATTTAAAACAAAATGGCCTTGTTTTTTACCTTGAAGTAGAGACACTGAGCAATTTCACTTGAGATTTCATCTAAACACTGTTTTAGCGCTCACAGGAGTAGAACCAGTCAGATTAGTCTATCTTAAAACACCATGTAGCAATAATATAAATAGCAACGCTATTTTTTCCACATACTAGTCCATGTGTAGGTTCAGATAAAGAATACGGTGAAATAAATAAATCCATATAGCTAAAAAAAGATATCATCAAACAATAAAAACAACATTAATGGTAACTGTTTAACAATGAACAGAAAGCAAAACATGACCAAGTTAAAACTGGTAACAAGTCTACATTGCTATACCTTTTTTTTTCTATTAACAGAAATATAATCAGAAAACTGAAGATACCGACACTTTTGCCATAAAAATGTTACCCTAGAATTTACTTGGTTCTAATTGCTAAGCTTTCTAAGAGATTTCTGCTGTTATGCACACCACGGGTCAGCTGACTGACTCGCACTTTAATAATTTGAAACTTTCTTTCAATACCACATACGCAACCGATGCTCGTATGTTTTCTTAACAGTGTGATTTGAGAGTGGTTTTGCTCTTTGCAAGTTTTTGTTTCTTTCAGTTAAATACTATTTTACACTATGCATAGCTGTGCAGCTAACTTGCAGTAATGTTCCAGGAAATTTGACGCGTTATGTCATCTGTCCCACAGGAGTGAAACAGCACTGACAAGTGACACTGAATAAACTATGGAACATGATCTTATTTTTTTTTTTAATGTAATTGCTTCCTACATAAAGGGAGAAATCAAAAATTCCCCAACAATGTGGAAAATTTTGCAGTCCTCAGATAACCTAGTACTTAATACTGCTAAGTGAAAACATTCTGTTCTGAGCCCTGATTTTGCCAAGTGCGAAACACCCGTTTTGTAGCTGCATTAAGAAATGGTTGAGGTGGTTCACAACTTCATCAGAGGTCTTCAGGGATGGAACACAGACCAGATACATTTTTTAAATGGAGATGACCTAAGGGAAAAATAAGTATGGTACAAACACTAAAATACAATCTATCTTTTTTCCTGACAGCCACATACCACGCTGCAGTTTCATGCCTTCCAGCTTCTCTGGGTTTGTCACAGACTTTATATTACTGAAACTTCTTGCAGCAATGTGAGAGAGCTTAAAATGATTTGATAGGGCTATATTTTATGAGCTTCATCTACATAAAGGAGTCAGAACTTGGTGGTCTGCTGCTATTGGGCAAACAAGCTAGACACCCCTTACTAAAACCAACATCTTTCCTGTATCAAACTTTTTTAGGCAACTTGTGAAGAGCAACTATTTTTTATACTGCTCCTAGATTGTTCCAATTGCAATTCCTGGAGTGAAGTGCAGCTGCAGAAGCCTCCAGCTTCACCACAAAGAGCTATAGGTCCTTTGACCCTCTGCTCTAATTTCAGAACATAGACAATGCCACACAAACCCCTGATGAAGGAAAAGACAGAGGAGTAGCAGCACAGCTGGTTTGATGCTCTGATTCCAGAAACTAGGTGAAATAAAAAAAAAGTGAGCTCTAATGAAGGAAACAGAGTATCCAACTGAATCATTCTTCACAGCTTGTTCCTACATTCAGTAGTTTGGAGAAGAGATTTCTTGTAGTTTGTACCACTGTTCAAATGATGATGCTCCCCTACCCACCAGACTCCCGAGATCAAATATTCACACTCCTCAGAGAGACGCGTGCGGCGCTATTTGCAGTCTTCCAATATGGCTCCTTAAGAGAAATGCAAAGACCTGTGACACAGCAGCATTTAATAAGTCATTTGCTACTAGATGAAACGTTGTCATTGAGTGATGCAATTGTCCCCCATGTCCTGAGCGTAACGGTCCGACATTATAGTCCTTAATTCATCAATATCCTTCCGTAACTGACAAACATCCAGGAGCTTCTTGGAAAGGGTTTCTGTGCTGTGGTAATTTTCATTCTCTTCAGCTGAAGAGCTCAGTGCTACGAAAAACAACAGCCAAGGTTAAAGCTCTGGCAACTGCACTTTGTGAATACTTCAATCCTTGAAATAAGGGGCAGGGTCGCTTAAATTACATCAAGAGAAATCATGCTTTAGGATGATGAAAAGACAAGAAAATGTGGTACTGCCAGAACTTAAAAGTGAATTCAGAGCTCACCAGTGCTTCTCTGAAAGATGTGCTTTGCTGTTTGCACCAAGACCTAGCCTTGCTAAAGTCTCATGGATCTCAACAGCAGTGAAAAAAATGGGTACAACAGCCATTGCCTAAAATTGGAGGTTTTTATAGCCACTCAGAGAAGAAGGATAGGAGGGCTTGGGAAAGGAGGCCATGTAAGACAAGATAGTACCACAGATAAACCCTGTCTGATGATCGTCTCACGGACCCTGAGACCAGCACATGCTGCCCTCCCCAGTTCTCCAGGGGGTTACAGTGCAGATGAGTCTAAGTGGCACGTAATAGTTCTTGCTGCACAGGACACTATACTCTCACCTTCCTCCCTTGCTGATGGTCCAGTTCAGCAACCAGTCTGTATGATTAATTCTAATTAACAGTCAGAAAACAATAGAAGATGATAAATTCAGGTCAAAAAAATATACTTGTTTATTAAGCTTGTTAAAAGACCTAACACCAATATTGGGTCCATATGAAGAGCCAGCTACCTTCTCTCCTGACTTGGCAGGGACCCGTATACTTATATGTATTTAGCAGCCCAGGTGCACTAAAAGCTCAGCTTTTCCAGAGAGCTCCAAGTGTCCATGTCACACACAACTGCTCCAGTTGCACTGGAGGGGGGCTCTGGCCTCTCCAGCTGGGAAGTTCTCTGAACTGTTACTCCTCTCTGTGAAAACACTACTAAGCATTGGAATGGCAACATTACTTACATCTGATTCCCAGCAGTAAGGAAAGGTTTGGCTCCTTGCCCTGGGCTCTCTGGGTAAGGATACTGCACAGTGCTTTCAAGTCAAACAAGCAATGGGACATCTCCTTGAACAACTGGTCTGCTACAGGCATCTTCTCAGATAGTGGTTGCCTGGACTGCTCCATCTGTCGCATCTGCTCCTTGAGGGAGGCATTCTCTTCCATCAGTCTTTGGTTCTTTGTGGAAAGTAAATAGGAAAAAGGGAAAAGTTAGTCTGCAGCATGCATTGGAGCAGGAAGTTTCCTGTTTCAAACCACAAACAATATAATTAAAAATTCCATACATGTAATCAGTATTTCTACAGAAATCCCCTCTAAAGAATGGCAGATAAACAGCTTTTACATGACTCTCTATTTCATATAAACATTGCTTAGCAACCTTCACCCCTGGAGTTCTCACCTCCTGGGTAGGGATGGTATCTATTATATGTCTGCATGGAGACAGCACAGTCAAGTATGTAAGGTGTGGTCAGGGGTTGGGCTTTTGAAGTTTTTACTTACTTCAGAGTGAGTTTTATTTAACTGCTCTATATTCCTTTCTTTTTCTTCAAGCTCGTTTGTCATCTTCTGAACTAGCAGCTTTTCTTGCAAAAGCTTCTCTTGCATAGACTAAATCAAATGAAAACACAGGTAGCGATTTAAAATTTTCATACTTTAACACTGACAAAAATGCATCCTCAGGAAATTTCTAAGTTTCAGTTACCTACTGCTTTTGTATTAATTCCCTTTTTTTTTCCTATGATGTTCAACTCATAGTATTCAACTAGACCCCAGCAGCTCTATGTATACTAACACAGATATTCCAAATATCAGTGAAACCCCTAAAATAAGCAGTATCTGTTTAGGAACAAAAAGACTGTACATAGTCAAAACATGACTCCAATACGGAATGCATGAAGTCTAAAATGACTGTGCAATATTGTTTATTCTAACCAAATAATTTCATTCAAAATAATCAGATTAATTACAACTAAGCTTCATTTGTGCAATTCCAAGTTGTAACTGAAGATGATTTTTTTTTGGCCTCTTTTTTCCACAAAGACTATGGCAGAGTTTCCTACAACCTTTCACGACACAGAGTTCACCTCATCTTCTACACAACTGAGAAGAAAGGCTTTGAGAGTTGATACAGAGCAGCAAGCTCTTTAAAATCATTCACATAAAAATAAATCAGAACAGCCTATACAACTCTACTGTGCTAAAAAAACAACTGCAGGCAAAAAAGTCACCCATTTGTAGTTTATAATATCAGTTTTTAAACAGATAAGGTAATTATTACTTTCAGTAATGAAAACAACAGTAAGTTTTCAGGATGCTGCTGGACTTAAGTATTGGAGCTTTCCGTGATTGACTTCCAGATCAGTCACAAGCAGCAACAAATGAACAACTGCTGCAATATGGAAACAGCTGCTGTCAATTCCCCAGCTTTCACCTAGAGAGCTGAAACTGAGAAATCATGAGGTATTGCCAAAGTGGATATTTTGGGGTGAATTCAGCATGACCACAGGTCCATTTGTTGCTAAAAGCACTCATATTTATTCCACCTGTTGCCCAATTTCAAGATGCAAATCCGATCCCATCATGTTCAAAATAGAGCACTGGTGACAATGGTGCATGCCTTGGCACAGTTTTGATTGTAATCTTCCACGGAGTGGAACCAGAGACCATGACGGGAGGAGGAGAAGTTGCATTTCACAAACTCATGGCTCTCAATTTATGGAATGACACTGTCCCACAAGAATGTTTTTTCTTGAATCTCTGTAGGAACAATCGCAATAATTCTTCTTCCAAAGCAGAGAACTCTCTCACAGGGAATTCTACACGGTAGCTTTAATAAAATGCCATATAAAGTCCCTAGTAAATGATATGTTTGAATTGCTGCACTGTGACTGCAGCCTTATTCAAAGACAGAAAAAAACCAAAGCTCCCCAATTCACAGAACCACAGCAAAGTGTGTTAAGCCACGTTGGTTTGGGGGTCTTTGGAAAACAATTTAGCTTTGGAAAACGAAGCCAAGTTTACTTTTGTGCAAGTTGCTCCTAAGATATATGGAAAAAAAAACTTTCAGGTTACCAGCACAGAGGACTGTAGCACAGAAGAGACTATGTCTATAAACAGGCCTTCCCTTTACCATTTTTGTGGCCGACCAAGTGGACGAGGAGCCATTTAATTGACTTTCTAGCTATAAGAATTATTAGTGCTGATGAGAAGATCAGGAGTAAGAAGCAGCAAGGCAAGGCTGACACTGAGTGGAGGTTTTAATGCCCTGGCCTTGTGTACAACCTTAACAAAATTTCCCAACACATTCAGCTCAATGCTGCACAAACAGTGAAAAAAGCCAGTTGTTTGTCATACTCTTTGCAAAACTGGAAAACAACAGTAATAGAATTTACACATTTAATATGAACTATAAAAATCCACACTTTATTTTCATGTAAGTAGTACAAATCAGAGGTGAAACCCAGAAATGACTACTTGTTTTTAATACTGTTTTCACACACTTGACCTGTTTCTCACTTCACCCACAGCGTGTCTCTCAAAAGGAAGCACTGAAGGAATGTGCATCCTAAAGATAAGCTGCTCCAGAAAGCACAGTTTCACACTCCAGGAAGAAAGAGGGCCCTACCCCACGTCAAAGGAAAGACCCTGAGCCAGGAAAGGGCAGGAAGTAGCCCTGCTTCAGGCATTTCCTCTGTCATGTTTGCAGAACTTGTAGTGGCATTGAATCATCATCTTTAGTTTTTTTTTTAAAAATATTATCTACTGAGAAAAAGTCACCGTATTGGGTCAGACTGAAGGTCCCTCTAGCCCTGCCTGTCTGCATCCAAACAGAAGATGCTTAGGGAGGAGGAGAAGAACAGGGCAATACAGTAATAGCAGGTGCCCAATACACCCTCCCAGTTTCCAAGTATCTTCAAATTTTAATAGCCTTTGACGCACTTCTCTTTCATGAGCAAGTTCAGGGACACCCGGAGCCCCAGTTTTAACACATTTGACTGTGCAGCCTTCCTGAGGTTGGGTAGGTGGAAAGGAAAAGAGGTTCAGAAAAATTGCCTTCCCCAGTGTATTTTCACCACTTCATTTCTTATTAAATTTACATGACACTGCAAACTATTCCAAAAATAACTTCTAGAATATTCCAAATAACATCCACATGTTCAGCTCATGAGCTGCACTGTTTACTGGTAACTATCAGAAATAAACACCAATTTCCACTTCTAGAAGATACCCCTAACATCTTATCTCTGCTAGCCTAATCTTGAAGCTCAGAAAAAGCACATGTGCTTACCAGTTTGGCTAAGCCCACAGGACTATGATTTCCCACTGCTCACAGTTTTAGGAGTCCTCCATACTTTATCTTTACTTTTTCTATATGCTTTCCAAAGTTAGAATTTGGTGGCATCGCTCGCAGCCTGGCAAAGTTTGGGTTTATTGTGACTGACAGGATTGACAGACATACTTTGGGTAACAGCGGCATTGTATAATCTCACATTTACTGTCTTTTTTTTGTGACAAAAATATTAATTTTGTCATAGCTAAATTAATCATGTAAATACATATGTTTTGGTTTTTTTTAAACGCCATTCTCATCTATAATTTTTCTCTTTCTGAAGATATACTATATATGCAGAATGGCACCTTGTCATGGCCAACCAGAATTGTAATCCCTCACACTCAGGAGAACAAGTAAACCAAAAAAACCCATACAAGAAAGATCAAAATCATTCTGACACAATTATGAGCAAATAGAAACCAGTACTACTTCATACACTGCTGTCTGAAGCAGAATTTCTTTGTTTTCAGCTTGCAAATTAAAAGCAATGAACTGAAATACATTCTCAAGAATAAGTTTACCATACGGCAGAAGACAGGGAATAAAATGAGATGTTCTAAGGTGAAGATAAATTGTATCTCTGTGACAAGGGATTTCAGTTTATAATGAACTAATTTTCAATGCTTCCCAGGGAACAAATGTGTAAGGCGAGGGAGATCAAGGATACAAAGAAGCTGGCTGTAGTCTACAAGTAATTTGAAGGCTAACACCATTTTCAAATCTTATTTTCTGTGCTTATATAAAATACCTAAAAAGATGAATTGTAAGAGAAAGTCTGGAGAACAGAACACTACTCTGTTCACAGACTGTCACAACTACTCAGCATTCCCCAGTCTCAGCTCCCTAAAGTCATTTCAGACTAAGCACACAAACCAGCCATCTGTATAAACCTGTATAAAACATCTCTCTGGACAGAGATCATTAGTCTCAAGATAAAGGTGGTGGAGAGAAAAAGATCAGAAAGTTTAGAAAACAGGAGAAGATTTAGGTTGGTGATAATACATTTAAGCAAGTTGTGTGTATTTCTTATAAGCACAACATATATACGTAAATAATCTTAACTAAACTACAAAGAGGGACAGAGAATCTTAGGAAGGTTATGGAATTCAATTTGAGCTTTTTTTTTTTTTTAATTATGAAATATAAAAAAGCTACATTTGCCCATGTCACAATTTTTGCATATAACAGGCTACTCCATGAAAACATCTCAATTTGATGAATTTTGTCTCCTTCAAACCTAGAGAAGCTTAAATGATCGATTTTGCTTTTCAATTAACAGATGTATGTTAATTGCATATGTCGCAACTTAAAATCCTCTACTGCTTCTCTACAGATGTATTTAATACACTGCAATTTAATTAAGCAAAAATATGGCTGTTGACAGGAATCAGGCCTGCTATTTACCTGCATGGCAGAGAAAGGAAGCAACGTAATGATGGAAGACAACTTACTTTCAACAGCTACAAATAAGCAAACTTGGCTCCAGTATGCAAAGTGTAAATAAAAAAGCACCTGCCCTTAGTGTTTATGCAGTTTGTCTCTCTGCTTTTTTGTATTCTGGCTCCATAGAGAGCTCCCTCCCAGCTCCAAATGTGTACACATTCTGCTGATTGTTTACTATCATTTTGTTGTTCTTCCAAGTCTAACGTGCACAGAGCCAAAGCAGGAGCACCTTCTTCATTCTTAAGGGACAACCCTGTAACAGCCATCTCTCTGGCAGGTAAGGAATCAAAAAATGTGGAGAAAAATGTCAATCTAGAAGAAAAATGCAGAAACTGGAATTTATTGAATTTGTCTTCAGTATTTGCTGAAAACAGATGTTTGGTTTTTTAAATGCTCAGCTTTTTCTAAAACAAGTTATACCTTTTTCCCTATAACCTGTATAATGTTTCCTTTTCTCCACAACAAACACTGGTCACTAAGTAACTTTCAAGTCTCAGGAGCCTGATGTGTTAATCTGATCCCCAGAGCTGCAACTGACTCCAAACTGAAAACTTCTGCTGTCTTGAAAAATCCTTGGCTCCAAGCTGGGTGCCCAAGATCCGCCAAGAGAGTTAAGATGTCTGAGTGACTGACGTGTTAGAAATCAGTTGAAGAGAATGATGTGAAACGTGAAGCAGTATGGTTTAGAAAGGCACCTGTCTCTACTAAAGATCTCAGCAGTGAAGCTCCTAATCCATCTTACTTTTTGTACTTTGGATGACTGTCTGAAACCCAAAGTTGGGTGGGAGGCTTCACTTTTACTTACTGAGGCAGTCCTCACACTTGTAAAAGGCAGTCCTGATATTCATTAGACATTCATTAGACATTAGACATTAATTAGAGCAGCAGAATAAAGATGCTACATAGCAACAGGCTTGCACTTTATGATCAGTATTATCAGAGTGTTATACAAATATATTATGAGCCTGCAAGAGAACATGGGTCAGATACAGGCTATAAGATTAATTTGGCATTTCTAGCTTTGCCTCATATTTCAGAAGATAAAAGGACAAAATTCAACTTTAGTAATGTTATCTTTGTGAAGTACAAATGTAAAGAGTAAACAACAGGATATACATTCTTCCTTACCTGAATGTCTAAAATCAGTCCAGCTATCTGATTCTGTTGATTGTCTATGACCTAGAATATAAAAGAGAGCAATTTAAAGGTTTTAGTCTCTTTGGAACCTTTTTTAAAAATCAGCTTACAGGTGTTTATCCATAAATTTTAAATGGAATCTTTGAAAATGTAAATGACAAAACAGAGGTTTTAATTCTGACAGAAAAGGAAATTTATGCAAAATATACGTACTTAACAGAAACAGGGAAGTATTAAAAAGAAATCTCAAGTAGCAACAAATTTGTATTTCTTCAGTGAGATATTTATTTCTCTTATTACCTAAATAAAAAAATAAAGACACTCAGGACTCAAGGTTAAAGATGCCACCAAGAGATGATTTGCAGACTAACCTTACTGGCTTTCTCATTCTTTTCTTTGAGACATTCATTCTCGGTCTGAAGCTGTTTTGTGTCCAACATGGGAAGGCGAATACCATCTTCCAGGCATTTTTCTACTTTCTGTTGTAAACTGCCATTCAACATGAAAGAAAAATTAAGTGTGCTGACAAAAACCAGAAGGGCTGTGTGCTCTAGTGAAAAATTAGAAAGCTGCACCATCTTCTAACAAGACCTGTAAAACTGTCTCTAGCAGAACCCAGCCTCAAAACCGAGCAAACCAACAGCGGACGAATGATGAAAAAATCCTAAACTACCAAAACTAGAATAGATTAATGTAGAAATGGGCTTATTGGCCAGATTCTGTACTGCATGTCCCAAAGGGCACAGCTCCAGCAGTACACTGTAGGGAGTGAGGGCAGAAAGGAGCAAAGGAAAGCTTTGTGGCGTTCACAGCTGCACTGTGCTGCACAAGCAGCACCAGCATGGACCAGAGGTGTCTTTGGACCTCTCACAGCCCAGAACTGGAGGCTGCACCAAGTAGTGGTGGCCAATCCTTCATGCCCATTGTGACTTTTAAGGGAAAGGATAAAGCTACTCCTGCCAGCTACTCCCACATCAGGGCACGACCTTCAGACCCTATGTAGCTCAGCTCAAGCCCCTAGATGAAGCTAGGGCCTTTGCCCACTCCCCTTCTCTCAGAAGGGAAATATGTTTTATTAGTGCTAATCTTGCTGTCTAATTTAGAAACAAGAGGCCACCTCAACTATTTGTAGGCTTTCAGAAAAAACAAAATGATCCCCCTCTAAACTGTGAGGGCATGAAGGAAAAAGCCTTTTCATTGGTAAGATGGAAACAATGCATCAACAATTTGCCTGGCAAGGTGTCACAGCCAGTTTGCCTTTCATCATGGAAACACTTTCAGGCTCCTGTGGCATGCACCTTTACCCAACGGAGGGACAGTGAACTCTAGTAACAGCCACATAAATTATTCAAAGTGATTCCCTCCCTGCTTACCCTCTCTCACCCTTTTTTTAAAAGTAAATGTTTAAGTATCTTCCCTGATCTTCCCTGATCTAAAGTGTACCAGAATAACAATGTCTCCATGTTTCATCTGGAATCTTCTCATGGACATCTGTCCCATTTGTTTCTTCATAGCTATGCAAGTTCAATGACAGCAGATTAGCTACAGCTAAATTTCCCTGCAAATAACCGCACCCTGAGTGAAAAGGTAAGAAGCAGCCACAATTTATTTAAATCTTTGACCCTTCCCTGATATACCCTTCAGCCAAAACCCAGGGAGCTTTTCCACAGCTCGTGACGGGATTAGTTATCACACAGGAGTGCTGACAGCTTCTACACAATGCCCCTTTGCTCCTCATGGTTATTCTATCCTCTGTCTGGCAGCAGCCTACGATGCCGTCGCCGCGGTGTCCCACATCTTTAAAGACGTGAAGAGTGTCCTAGGCAGACTCCTCTCTCCAGTATTACTTGCAACTTGACACAAACAAAAATATTGTTGGATTTTCCATTACGTTACACTGTCATCCTGCACAGTAAGGTATTTATGCCATGAAAAATTATTACCATTGTGATAGATTACCAGTGCAAATTACATTAGGTCTTGACATCAGGTGGTAAAGTACAGCCATTTCAGGGCACAGCCCAAGCAGACGTTCATACCTCTGCACTGTTGTGACCAGCTCTTTCTCCTTCTTCTTCTGACACACCAGTTGCAATTCTCTCTCTCTGCACTGCGATCGGGCCTCTACGAGCTTCTTTTCTAAGTCGGCCACAGTTTCTTGAAGTTGTTTACTCTTCTCCTCTAGAATTTGCAGCTAACACAGGTTACATTAGTCAGACATGATGCCACATTAGCAGAAGACCTTGTGACAGACCACGGCCTTGCCCTTACCTTCTGTATAACCTCAGGCCCATTTCACTTATCTGGGTATGAGAATCCCTAATAGCTACACTGCTCTCTAAAACATTGAAACACTTCCCAAATAGATGGGGAAAAAAATATATGTTGAAATGGTAAAAGATTTGACAACAGACAAGGGAACTTACTTGTATTTTAAAAATGTAAAGCAAGTTCTTTTTATCTTACCTGTTTAGTCTGCCCTTCTATATCATCCAACGTTGGTAGGTCAGCCAGGTATTTCTCTAAGGTTTCAATTCGTCTTTGTTTTTCTTTGTTTTGTTCTGACTCTTTCTGGCATTTCTTTTTCAGGCTATTAATATATCGGTCTCTAGTTTTAAGCTAGAAGAAAGTAAGAGTACATGTTTTATGATTACAGTGAAAAATGTAAGCAGAGGCTGATCACTCTTCCAAGAATTGTACTCTCAGCTGCAAGAAAGGGTTGGTTACTACAGAAAACAATACAGAAGAATGATTAAACCCAGCAGCTCCAAGACATAGACCCACACATGACCTCAAACTACAGCTGCTCCACTTCTGTCCGGAACACTCCACCTGCTTTTGTGAACTGAAAATACGAACGCTTCAACAATTAAAATATTCTTAGTTTTTTCACCAATAGAGATGTTCATATGCAACAAATGAACAGGAAATATTTTAGTCCATCCTTGTCCTCTAGCCTGGAAAAACAACTTTAAACACAGGGACCAAGCACTTTACCCAACAAGAACTGGAGCCAACAACCTGACTTCGATGCAGTCTGAGAATTACACCAGAGGGCATCTGAACAGAATAGTGGCTTTAAACACTTTTTCTACAGGCTTTAAACACTTTTTCTACAGGCATCTTAACTGTCCATCAGCATGCCAAAGGTGTTTTATATTGTGTTATCTTTGCTCGCACTCATGGTACTTACTTTATTACCTAGGTCAAAAAAGCGGGAAGGTGGCAGGAAAAAGAATATTTCCCAGTCATAATCCAATGTAATGAAAAACAGTATCTCTATTGCTTGAACTAAGGTGTAGTAATTCACAGATAATAACACTTGTCACTAGAGTAAATGCTAAACCCACTTTTATTTCGGTGCCACAGACATTCATCTCACTGAGCAATAAAAGTATGACACTGTCAATGTCAGAGCTCAGTAACAGAACCTACTGAAAAGTTGAAGTCAATAACATTGGAAAGTTCTTCCAGAGATAGCCTTCTTTACAGGGCACAAAACTGAGGATGTCCAAAAGGCCAGAAACCTTTATAATTTTTATTTTTTCAAGACCTCAGAACTGAACAAAGCTTTCAGGTTCCCTTGCTTGGTATGTCTGGATGAGGCAAAGACAGCTATTATGCCAGCAGTGACAAAGAGCATCTCTGATCTCTGCTGTCCCTGCAGTTTCTCAAAAAGGAAGTATTAGGTATGTCCACCCTAATGTTAGAATAGACACAATGCTTCAGACCAAGAGGCCTTCTACCCTGGTATCCCATTTCCAACAGCAGCCAAAAGCAGATGTCTACAGTAGGAAAAGAACAAGGAAAGCACATTTTCCCAGCCTCTAGCTGCTTTCACCTCAGGGGCTCTCCTGAGGCAGTTATTATTTCTGTGCACTTAGAACAAGGCAGCACTTCCATCAACTCACAATTTTCCCCTTGACCACCTATACTCTTAACATCAACAACAGTTTCAGAGATATAATCTATAGGTTTTCCATAGAGAACTGGCATGAGGAATTGGCTCCTTTTGCTGGTCATGTACTTGGCTCCTAGAGCTTCTCTAGATGTTCTCTCACTCCTGCAACAAGAGCTGCAGTGAGGAGATGATTGTCCTCTGTGTCCTTCAAGGCTCTGTGGACTCTATCACCCCCTTCAGTCACTTCTTTCCATCAAGAATATTGAATCAGCCCTCCTGTGATTTTCTAAGGGATATCTGCTTTGCTGCCCTTCTCTGAAACGTCTCCAGTTCCAACACATCCTGGGTTTGTGAGGAGGGAGACTTCCTTAGACTTCTAATCACTGACAAAAGATGGTTGAGGAAATGGGAGTGTTCCTTATGTTTTCTTTCCTTCCACCTATACTGAACATTCATAGCTTGTCCCTTACTGACAAAACATACCATCTGTACACTGTATTTAAATGTTGTATGTTAAAAACTCCAATGCAGGGAAAGATATCATTTACAAAAGTGGGGCAAAGAGTGAAGTAGAAACATTTCTAGAAGCAGAACAGCAGCCTTAACCTAAACCTCCATGTGTTCTTTTAGCATACACTTATAAGCAAAGTTCACCTGAAAGTTAATAGCATTTTCTCCACTCCCTGCCTAAATCTGGCTTTAGGTTGAAAAACACTCTCTGAGAGGCAGACATTCACTCGGAAATAACCCCAGCACAGCTACTGGCAACAGTCTGAGGATCAGTACAAAAATTGTGCTTTTGTCCCCAAACATCAGCATTGACCCAGGACACCAAGCTTTTTAACCACATTAGCAGAGGAACACCAGAGATGGCTATCCCCAGGCTCAGGACACAACCTACTCCTCGGGTTCCCAGCCTGCCATATCCTCATGGAACACAGCACAACTCTTTCCTCCCTCCACAGTCTTCCCTCAAACAGAAAAGCACTAATTTTATTACATAAACACATACTCTCCCCCCTGCCCTTTCTCTCCTTGAGAGTCTCTTGTTCAGTGCAGGAGATGGATGGGTGTGAAGGGTGAATCAGGACTCTGCAGTGAATTAGGCTCCTTGCCACAGCCCATCCCGTTGACACAACACTGCTGCACAGGTTCTCACCACGGCCACCACCTACAGCAGCAATTCCTACCCAGTGAGAAATACAAACAGTAAAAGCTGAGACAGGAGGAAGGAGCAGCATCCAATTTCTGCCCTTCCCGAATGTCACCCTTAGTGAAAAGCATACTGCAAGATTCAGAGGAAATGATTAGGCAAAATTTGAGATTAATTATGCTTTCTTCTTTGTCTTCCCACCTGCCACTTCACTGTATCATACTACTCCTAGTCCTTGAGCCTGAATTAATACAAATCTAAGCCCAGTGACCAAATAAGAAAAGGTAATAGTGACCATATATCCCTAAACATTAATCAGGAACCACTTGGTCAATGGCACATTCCTGCTTGCAGTAAAGGAAGGCTGTCAGGACATTCAAAACTACCTGTGGGTATTGCTTCAGACTCCAAAGAAATTCCTTGTCAAGACAGTTCCAAGAACACAAGCCAGCACAGTTCCTTCCTTGTCTCAGACTAAAGCCTACTCTGCACACCCCAGCAAGGCTACAAGAGAATCACTCCTGCCGAGCAGGCACATCCAGGTTGGTAAGTGCATCTCAAAGCACCTGGAGGCCCACACTTACAGGCCATGCTAAAAATATGGATTTAATTTTCATACTTGCTATGATACTTTATTTACTGTGATAAACACTTAAAGCTACATGAATTCTTAGAGCAGCTTTTCTTCAAAGCAAGTTTAAGTGATATCTGGTTAAAACTTTCACCATGATTGCCATTTCATCTAGTATTGCTTTTTAGGATGTATTCACTACAAATTCAGATTTATCCATTGCCGACACTTACATTCATTAACAATTTTTCTATCACAGATGGTTTAGCTACCTTTTGAAAACAGCTTAGCAACACACATACTAAATTACTTTCTAACAAACAAAACATATAATGCTATAAGAGTATCAAAAGGAAATTTGGAACTTACTTTCTCCTCCATCTTCTTTTTCTCCTCACTAGATTTGTTTGAAATTTGTTTTACAAATTCACTGAGTTGTAATTCCTTATTCTCAGCTGCTGCAATCTTTCGCTCAAGCTCCTCAAGGTGGGATGCTGATCTTTCTGAAACGTGAGGCTGCAGTGATGTGCTCTCATACTGTGGCTGCTTACAAAAAGAAATAAAATAATCATACAAATGAACGTACACATACCACCCTATACTTCAACAGCACAGCAGAAAACAAGTCCCACATTTTTTTCCTCTGTCAGGAAGGGTGGGGTTTGATTGTTCAAACATTAGAATACAAAGCAGCAGCATGTATTTCAGGAATCTGGAGGAAAAAACCCACAACGCTTCTGGACACATTTACATTCACAAAACACATTTGAGACCACTTTCCTCTCAGGTTTATGGAAGGAGTGCAACTTTTCTTCCGAAAGAAAACCCTGAAAATCCAAACAAAAAGTGTTTTCAAAAGAAATCCCTGCCACTGCATATTCATACCATTCCCTAAGAAAAGCACTCTATAAAATGGCTACAAATATATTAAAATAAGAGATGCTCCAATCTCAAGAACCTTCTAAACCAGAACATTAGTATTAATCAAACCTTGGAGCTATCACACCTGCAGTGCAGAAGGGTGCAGGGACAAACTAGGGCTACGATCAGAAAGCAGACCTTTTACTTTCTGTCTTCTCTACAAAAACCCTCCTCCATTTCCATTTCATGCAGTTCAATATTACTCTTCTACCTCCACTGCCCACAGACAGACAAGCACAAAATGGAAACCAACTGCATGTGGGATGAAAAAGGAGATGCATCCCATAAGGCTTTCAGTTTCAAAATTCTCTTAATAACATAAATTGGTGTCTTTAAAGAAACTATTCGGTGACTATTTTTAACTAGTAACATTCATTCAGCAAAGCATTAAAAGAGATTAAAACCTCCATAAAAGGAGATTTGCATTTGTAAATTAATCTTACAGTAGGCACACAAATGAAGCATAAATCCTAATACATCATAAATTTTTTAACTCTTCAAATTAAGAAAGATGAATGCATCTGCTGCTTTATCTGAAGTGTATTATGGCATACTAAGATATGTACAGTAAAATTTCAGTTTCTGCAGTATTTTTTTCCCCAAAATCTTAATCTAGACAGAATTTTGTAGTATTTTATAGAACTTTGGGAAGCACCAAAAAGCCACATACCTAGATGTCTGAAAAAGTTTCTAAATCCCTAACTTTACACTAAGGTTCTGCCTGAACTTCTCTCCCGTCTCATGCAAACCAGATTCTTACCTGATGCACAGTTGTGTTACCTCAAGGACATAATTAATGTCATGCTGAAGTACACTAGCTGAGATCCCGGTGCAGTGTTTGTGACAGAAAAAGATAAGGTAATAAAAGAGGGACAGAAAAGCTATTTCTCTGCATATCCACCTTAAACATTCTCTTTCTACATTGCCTTTTAGATATGCTGAGGTGTGGAGATGGAACTTGGGTGCTAAGACAGGGTGGCAGCTACAGTCCTCAAACTGATCTGCACTTTGTGGTTAGCCTATGATACCTCATCTTTACACTCTCTGGTATTTATGCTAGTTAGAGAACAATTAGGACAGGTATGCCCAAAGTGCCACCACACATTTCCTTTCAAACTAAGTATTCCCTAGGAGTTCTAATCCATATCCTTTTCAGGTGTCTTCTGCAAAGATATTCCACCAGTAAGTTTGCCTTCTCACATCAATTCCTTCTATTCTATCAAAACAATCTAACCCCTCCTTTGAGCAGTACCTCCTTCTCCTCTTTAGAAAATCTTCCATCAGTTGTTTTCAGGTATTCTCTTTGCAAACGACTTCATCTCCTACTATCTCCCTGCATAACTGCACTACATGCATGCTGTTAAACCCTTGTTCTTACAGTACCACAATCCCACATTCTTACCCCATTTTTATCAGATTTCAAAACAAGTAGGTATAAGATGTTAAAATAACTTTGACTTCTGTGAATGTAAGGTAAACTGTAACACTTACAGGGTACTCTCCTGTATGCAATTTACAGTTATTCGATTACACAACCATCAATAATCACTAAAGCTCTACAGTTTTGCCTGCAGTGAATTATGAACATGCTTTTCAGGTGTCAGTTACCAGGCAATGGAAAGCTTGGCTAAAGAAAAAACATGCATCCTACCTGCAAATTAGCCATGTAAGGTTCTTCACAGTTCACAAGATGGCTCAGTCTTGCGTGTTGAGCCCGTAATTCATTCTCCCTTATCTTCTGATGCAAATTGTTAATTTGCTGCTTTTGCCTGTAATACATATATATTTTTTGGAAAGAAAAAAAAGTAATGGGGCAGAGATTAAAACAAACCTAGATCTTATACTTGTGCTGAAGAATACTATAACAATGTTATTTGACTATCCTGGATCTATATTATCTGTGGGCTTTTTGCACCATGGCCAGACTGCAATTAGTCTCGTTTACTACTAGAACTGGAATCTCATCACCTTATGAGCTATTAAACTACAGTTACCATGTACCTTTCACTTAAGCATATTCCAAAGGGTCTGTGCTCAATCATCAATAACACATAAATCTTGTAGAAATATGACTTGAAAACTCTATAGGTTTTGTGGGTGTTGAGGGAGGCTTCTGTTGTCACTTGCTCCTAGGACCAGAAGCATAAGCAGGAAAAAGTATATAGGAATCAGAATGAAAACAAACAAAACTCGCACCTTCATTTTATTTGGGCATCTGCTCGCCCCCTTCTCTTTGCCAGAGATGACTTTTGACACAGGTTAAAGAGATTTACAAGTGGAGCAGAAAGACCTTAAGAAGAAAAAGTCCTTATATAAGATAGCCAGCATGGCTTTCCTGCAAGGCCTTTCCTTTTACTTTGCTTAAGACTTTCTCAGTTAACTGCTTTACATAAGACGTTCCCTACCTCTAGGGTGAAATACCACAGGGCATACTAAACCAGAATTAACCTCTTACACCAATCACTTGGCCAGTGTACAGCAGAAACAGTATCACTGTTATATCACTATTTAATTATATCACAAATTATATCACTATTTAAATAGCGACTGCATCTGAACTAGCATGACTGCAGGGCAAATACAAGGTGGGTCTCGGCCCCAGCCCACATTACAGCCCCATGAGGTGAGCTGTGCTCTCCATGGAGTGATGGGCACCTCAATAATCCACTCCAGAATGGAGTTGTCAGCACCATCAGAAACACATAGCAACCTTCTCAATAAACTTAAAATCAATTTTGTGCACTCCTTTAATTTTCTTTTTCCCTTCTTTTTTTTTTTTTTTTTTTTAATATGAGGAAATACCTGCACACAAGCATGAAATTGTTTCTCAAACACTTCTTCACTTCTAAGCATGCAGTATGACTGGCTTTTCTGGAAATAACAATGCTGAACCAAGATAACTAAACTCAATCTTAACAGGAGATAAACAGCAAATGCACGTTAACCTCAAGGGAGAAGACCTGTCTGGGTACACACTGGAAAAGCAAACCTCTAAAAGTACAAAAGAAGATCAAAGTTGGTTTGCTTCCTTTAAATTTAGGGGGAGTAGTGTTTAGGAAGAGCATCTCAGAAATGTTATAATGAGTATACAAAATATTTATTATACAATCTATAAACTAATACAAAAAAGGCATATTAAAAATGTTTACATTGAAAAGATGTCAACCGCAAATTTTAATAGAGGAAACAAAAGACGTGAAAACCTAATTAAAGGGAATATTTTAGCTATGTACATTCTCCCAACTAGTCATCAGTCAAGCGTATCCAAATTATTTGGTTTTCAAGATGAATTTAATATTTCAAAAATAGTGACTATATAAGAAGTTTAAACCTTAGTTAAACGTGTATAGATTTAGTTAAATCTATGTGGGTTTGCACTAGATGATCTTCAAATCCTTTCCAACCCAAATCATTTTATGATTTTGGAAGCTGATCTTAAGATCACGTAAAAAAACATGCTCTTAAGTTGTAACAGACCTCATAAGAGCCCATATAATCATATGAAAAAATATAAAGCCTTGATGATTCTATGACTCCTAGTCATGCTTGGTCACAAATACCAAAATTATTTCGCATGAGCTATCTTAACCTATTAACAGAAGTAATTTTTCATTTTTTAATCACTTTATTGCTTACTAGTCATATCTATTAAAATATTTTTGGCCCACATATTTTAGAATTATTTATCCGTTTGTCACTTATTCCTTGAAGGCACTACATAATTTTCTGTTTGTGGCTGCCTATATCTTAGCAGTGCCTTCCTTCACAGGCAGGATTTCAATAGGCTGAACTAAACACTACAGCCTGGAGTGGTTGTTTTAAAGTATTTTTTAACTTTCACTGTTGTTTGAACTACATTACCATATTTCCTTTCATAATCCTTTCCCTACCTTACCAAATCCCTGCAGGAAAAAAGGTGAGACAAATTAATCCATGATGAAACAGAGCTGTGCTAGCACAGTGTAACTCGCTCACTGATTTTCACTCTGCAAAGCATGAAACTCTCCACCATTCTAAAAACTTGCCAACCAACCACACCAAACCAATGTTTTGAGGCTGTGTATATCCTGCACAACCTCTTTGCCTAACTGCCTCTCTGAAAATATCATTAACCTCATGGCACCCAGAAACAAAAATTCTGAAAATAGTCCAGCAGTCACAAGCAGAATAGAAGATAAGCACCATAGAAACATATTTACTATTTACGTACAATCCTATAAGTCTTTGGAGACTTCATACCAGATGCATTTTATCACTGATGTTCTCATATGCTAAGGCAGTTTTAATCCTCTGTTAGCCCACAGCTGTTACTATTAATCCACTGCATAACCACAGGCTGTGAGCTTTATTTAAAGGGAGCGTAGAAAAGTTCAAATGCTCTCAACAAACAGAGCCCACATACTGCAGTGGGAACACTGTCCCCAGAAGCCTCCCTATTACTAATCAATCATCCTAATGCTTAAAAAAAGAAAAAAAAAAAAGCAAGCCAAAACACAAAACCAAAAAGAAAAAAAAAACCAACAACAGCAAAATCCTTCAGCATTTAGGGGCTTTCAAAATTCTGTTTATATACATTGCAACTGCCACTCTGGGTAGGCCCAAACCAGATATAATTAATTCTGAAACTGTGGGATTTTACCTTACAGGCAGCAACGCCACTCTTGTCTTGTCGATAACCTCGTGCTCATCCTCCGTGCTCGCAGAGGGCCAGACTAGAGCAGACTGAAATTCTGTAACTGTTATGACTCAGGTTGGCAAACTCTCCTCCACTCTGCCCTTCCTCTGATCGGCTGCTAGCACACTCAAGCCTCCCCAAGGGTCCAAGATGTTTTAAAAAAAGATTAAATTAACTTTTAAATTTTTTTTCCAGATGCTAGAGTTATGCAGATGCACTGTATTACTCTGACCTACTCTTTATCCTGTAACATTCAACACAGGAATTTCCAGTCTGAAGCAGACATTGAGTTCCTTAATCTTTTGTGACTCCAGAAGCCACCACATACAAATGGGCACAAGCTGTGGCCTGAGCTCAAGACATGGGGGAACCTGACAGGAGCCCACCCTTGAGATTTGCATTTGCAGAAACCAGATCATAGTTCACTCAATGAGATTCAATGAAAATACTGTACCCAGGTTCCATGGAAACTACTCTCCTTCACAAATTCCCCATTCTTTTTTTCTATGAGTGAGTGTCAGAAGTCTACATTGATGGCAAAGTAAGAGTTATTGGCATATAATGTGAACATCATGGGACTTCTCACGTGGTTTCATTCAGCTTCTTTGTTCAAAGAGAAAATACTCCATTTCAACTTCAATGTCTGTCTTGACACATCCCTTCCCCTTCCACTCAGACTTAAAGAGAATAAGAGACAACACCCTGGTCTGAAGTCATCAACCAACCAATGGGACTCAGAGGGGACAAAAGTTTGTTTTAAAAATAAGTTAAAAAGTCACAAAAGGCAGGAATGAAAAACATCATTTTGGAAGGGACACTTCAAAGCGTACCTTATTTAAGTTAATTTTTCAAAAGAACATATAATTAAAAGACACATAAACTTTAACTCTTCTATCCAATCAATTAATACTAACACAACACTAATAGCACTGCTTTTGCAAACACTTCTGGCACAAATCTTTCCAGCTGTAATATTGTCTTCAGGAAGAGGGGTGACAGCACAGAAGCAAACAGACAAGAAGAGAACTGAATCCCCTTTTCACTAGGAGAAGATTCTCTGGTGCACAGAAGACCATTGCAGTTACCTGCACAAGAGTTCTGCAATGAAGTCGCTGTAGACATTGTCTTGTATTTTTCTTCAGATATGATGCTTTTACAGCTTTTTTTTCTTAGGAACAACCTGATTTTTATGTTATTATTTTTTTTTCTTTTAAAAATTTCACTGATATCCTGGACTATGACTTTTCACCTCATTTCTTGAATCTCCAGTTGTAATTCATATATTTCCTGACATCAAATCCTTCCTGTGCTGCTCCCAGGTACATTCTTTCCAAGAGAACTCAGCTGAAGGGACAGGTTCACCAAGATACATGACTCAAGTGGTAGCTATATGCTCTATGGTCCCCTATAACCAGCTCTTTTGTCCCAATCCACACGTTACTTATTTACGTGCTAACTAGATTATTTAAAGAAAACCTTACTATTTTCAAAAAGTAATGATTTTGGCTTACTTTCAGGTCTTGTAAAACGCACACATCTTTTGTTGCTTTTTCCTTTATTTCCTCAAGCATTCTTTATTTTTGTAAACAAATGTGAAGGCTACAGTCATGTTTCACTGCTGCAGATAAATGACACTTTGTAAGGAAGGAAAAGTTGAAAACCTGTCATGGCAGATCATACCATTCTCTTGCCTTTCCCAGAATTGCCAGTTATTTATTATCCCTACATGAACTGCTGTCACTACAGTCTAGGCTACCTGAGATTTTGATAATGTGTAATTATTTTTATAGCATTCATGCAGAGTAGTTCTCCTTACCTAGCTTCCTGCCTGACATAGATACTTCCATTCCTACACAGTAACCTCTCTGCCAAACCCAACAATTTAAATTACACCCAAGCACATTGAGCATCAGGAAGCTAAAAGCCCACGCTCAAAGGACTGAGACCGATGACGTGACATACGCCTGCATGGTTCTGGCAGGCCCCTGCCAAAGTCCTTTGCAGTAGAAGAAAGCAAAGGCACTTGATCCTGAGTGTCACTACGTCTGGGGAGAAAGTCAATCTGAGCATCAAGCATCTGAGAAGGGTGGTTCACGAAATTCGGCTCAAACCTTTCTGATGCTAAGGGGATGGGGGACAAAAGGACACTTTTAGGCAATTATGCACCTACGGAAAAAATTCAAACCTTTTTTAAACCCTTGAAAACAGCAAAACAGCCCACCATCTGTCTTTTTCTCTTGTAATGGCCGTTAGCGTGCCCTAACATCAATTAACTAAAGCCCAGTCTGTAAACAAGCAGCTCACTTTCAGTTGGTATATGCAGATGACAAGAAGAAAATGGTCTACGGCTGCTCATGGCTTAGATGGGAATACTCTCCGCTGGGTTAAAAACT